>VXAL01001705.1:357423-377674 GCA_013399475.1 Chauna torquata
GCAGGTGCCCGCCGGGCCGGGGGGCACGGGCGGCCCCACGCGCGGCCGCGGCCGGCTACGCTGCCTTGTTTTCCGAGGCCAGCGAGCCCCGCGCCGTGGAACAGGCGGCAGGGAGGTGCTCAAAGCGCTCTGCTGAAAGAATCCGGCGGTCCGGAACTGAATGAAAACCACGGTAGCATGAAGGTGTTTTTCCTCCTTGAGAAAGGCAGTCGTTCTCGGGCTTCCAACCCAGACCGGTATCGGCCGACACGAGCAGCACGCTAACACCGTGAGGAAGCCTTGCGCTGCTCCCTGAACGCCTAACCCTGTATCTACCAGCAGCGTGGCTGATGACATGTTCGAAAGTCAAATTGTAAGGACAAATTGACCCACGTCTCTGCATTTCAGTTGTGTAGCTTAATGTGCCGGGTGCCTAAGAAACCCCGGAGTCAACTGCTTTTGCAAAGGCCGCTTAACCAAATCGCCGCACTCTGCATCTGACAAAACAGGCTTTATGAATGTGAGAGATTGTTCAGTTACTGGATGCCAGCAGAAGATAAAGAATAATAGAAACTGTTTGCTTTGAAAAGTAATTTGCTGGTTTATTACTCCTTACTTATCAGCTGAGATTTATGGACTGCCAGGAAACCCCTTAGATTACTGTTTGCAATTCACCAGTTTTAGTGGTCTTGGTATTCCAATTTTGTTTAATTTTCAAGCGCTTTGGGAACTGCTTGATAAAATTTGCACATACATCAGAGTTGATGCACATACCATGAAGTCCCTTTGTGTTGCAAAAATCTGGAAGGTTCCCACCAGCAAAAGGGGGCACTTGCAGTGTGTACTCCCATGCGAACCCAAAAGTATACGTACAGCAACCTGAGCTTGGTAGTCAAATAGCTATTCAGCTACCAGAATAAACTCTTGCAATAACTTTGTCTCATTGAAGCTTATCCTAATACTTGGCAGAGGTGGAAACCCATTTCCTGAGAATATCCCTCCTTCTGTTTACAATATTAGAATTGGGTCAAACTGACCCCAGTGTTTTCATTCATCACTATTAATTAACTTTGGAACAACTATTGAATCTCATTAACCAGGAACAAGTATTAAATCTCGTTAACCAGGACACTGATTCTTCTGTTTGTTCTATTTGCCATGATGAAGATGAGCCTTCTGTGTTTTGCCTGGAGCTCCGTTAATTTAGTCTAATGTCATTTAAAATAGTCTAAAATAAATAAAAGAGGCAAATATTCCTGGAAAACTGAAATTCATTTCTCAAAAGCAAGAATTTCTAAACAATCCTGAGAAATAACCCACATCAGTGTAACTCTCCCTCTTGAACTGAGTTTAAATGTGTTGCATGCCAGACTACAGCTAATAGTATCTTGCAGTATTGCGGTATTTTATTTATGGGGTTTTTATGCAACTCTAAGAATGCTCTACTATAAAAAGGTCCATACAGAGTTACAGAGTGCTTTTCTAAGAGATTGTTAACGTATTCTTATTTCCCTCAAGCTACATAGTACTAATGGCATGGAAAAACGGCTGACACTTTTACAGTTTTCAGTTTACAATGGCATCCTTATTATAGCCCCTCTGCCACCAGCTATTAACATTTATAGTACAAATTAAAGAGGAAAGCTTAATGGCAGCCCAGCAGGCTGGTTGTCAGTACAGATACTGGTGGTGGTGGGCAGGTCTAGGCAGCTTTAAGATTCACCACAGATTAACTACGGGTTCAATCTAGTTCATAATCATAGTAATCATCATCTGTGTTTATTGCAACACTGGAGGCCTCACTGGGTTTCATTTTCTTTCTGTCCTCTTTGCCTTTTTCCATGGAAGACAGATTATCTTCACACTGCTGCAGAATCTTTTTGGAAGACATCCAACTTTCTCCTCGGCTTTCTGCTGGAGCTGCACATTGCCCTCCCCTGACATCCGTTCCTTTGGCCATCAGCACTCTTCTGGTTCTGAGAAGGTCACAGGTGCAATTCCAAGGGTTTCCGTCTAAATAGAGATGCCGGAGACGAGGTAAATACTCTAAGACTTTGCGATCCAAGGCAGATATCTTGTTGTTCCGTAAATTTAAAACCTGAAGATGTTTCAAGTCCTTCAGTTCTTGTTCTCCAACATCCTCTATATCATTTCCCTTTAGATCCAATCTAGCAAGGGTATCTGGAAGTCTGAATAAAAATAAAACAACACAAATCTGTTATGTTCATTGTATTGATTATGTTTGTGTGAGTGGTATTTGGTGGTGGATATTTGCCCAGGCACATCTGACATACTAAATAAAACCATCACTAACAAAAATGTGATCTGCAAAAAAAAAAAGATATAGTCCTGAAATGTTCCTGTCCTTTTTTTTTTTTTTTAAGTTGTTGGAATACTATCTATGCACACTTGAACTGTTTTCCCAAATTATTGCAGTTCTGACCTGTAGTGACCTTGTTTGTGTAACAGAACTAAACAGCAATTTTAGTCCTGCTATACTATATAGAAAGTTATATATTCAAATGAGTGTCAAGTAAGCTTAAAAATGGATTTTGTACTATTTAATGCCATAAGTATGCCAATGACCAAACTACGGCAGCATGAAAGACCAAAAGTTTAGAGAAGCATGGCAACTCTGCTCCCTTAAGTACTTCTGTATATGATTTGTTATAAAAAGTTTTTTAGTTCATAACTAAATTTTTACTAGAACTAGAATTTTTCTTCTATTTTGTTCTCTTGCTGCCATCAGATTCAAAAGTTAATCATCTTGGAAGTAGTCCATCTGATGACATACTTCTTAAGAAATCAGCAACAGGGAAAGTAGAAATGCTCTTTGATGGTCTTTTTAAATAGTACTTTAGAGAATTAGAACTGATTACATATAAGAGGATAAAAAGGCTGATAATCTCCAGATATGACACTAGACTGGTCAATAGTGTTCTTATTTTCATGTATCTTGCAAAGCTGTGTGATAAGACTTTTATTTCAAAAGTCTAGCTTATGCATGTTTTTCTGTTTTTCTCCTGCTCTAATCAGTGAACACTCTTTAATAGAAAAGCCATTTAATTGGTGTGGAATGTTTTTAATAAAATTAATTTGAAATTAGCTTAAAATCATTTTACTACTGTAGTATGCAAGGTGGTGAGATTAAGAATCATGGTTAGAGATTTTAAGGAATATTATTCACTATAACTGTCAGGCAAATTATAAATAATAATGCCAAGAACTATCTAGAATTGAGCGGCAGTGTCCTACAACGGGTAAAGGTTGATGTGGGTTTATCTCAGTGTAGTGATTTGAAATACTTTTGAAAATTAGTAAGAGAGTACAGTGTGACTTTCACTGGCTGGTTTTTGTGAAGTTGAACTTGACCTCTTTGGCTGAAAGGCGGTTGACATATTTATGCAAACCCCACAACTTCAGTGGGAATATTCCCAAGGGTAAGGCAGATCTGTATTGTGCTGTATTTCCTGGGTGAGGTGAGAATTTCGCATGTTGAAATGGTGAGTCACTCCACAGAACCTGGTCTTACCAATGTTTGTGGCTGAAATAAACCTGTTTTGAAACCTAACCACAGTTGATGATAATAGCTGCCCGATATGAGACTATGATGTAAAAGGTGTACTCTGGGGTGAAATCTTAGACCCAATGATGTCAAAGGCAGTAGGATGTCACCTGAGATATTTAACCAGGCAGATTACAGTCTAAAGGCTGTACAGTTTTACTGTACCAACGTTGGGCTTTGCAGCTGTATTGTTTGACTTCAGGTTCTGTTGATCTTGAGGAAATAACTACATTGGAGTATGCAATGAATGATCCTGCTGCTGGCAGAGAAGCCGTACACATTCAGGAGCTGACCGTGGCAGCCGTACCGCTGCCGCTCCAGGGAATATCACCAGTCTCTTTCCTGTATTCAAACCACTCCCTGCAAGATTTTCTGGAGTATGGGCTCTTCTGTATGAGTCCTGAAAATACTTGGACTTGTTAAGGATATAAGTTCTGCTAGAGACAATTTCATGTTCCTTTTCAGAAAAAAAAAAGGAAAGAACCTTATTTTCTCGTGATTCCCACTGAACAACTACTAAAACCCATTAACTGTGGCACGTTAACTATATTCTTTAACATGCGATGCTGGTGACTGGTAGTTCTCACATAAATATCAGGAGTAATACTTTCATTTCTGTGTGTCCATGCAACTAACTGGTGATCAACAGGTAGTTGCAGGTACACACACAAATAAATTAAGTACATAAATTTTACTTCTTGTTATTTCTTTCCCACTTTATGTTTACAGCCTCCCCTTGAAATTTGTGTTCATTGTTGAGTTGGAAATAAAAGACCCAATATCTCCTAAAAAGCTATACCATTTAAAGGCCAATAGAGAACCCTTTCCTGTTAATTCTCATGACTACTAAGGTTGTAAAATAAGATGGATTAGACAATACTAATGTAACTAGAAAGCATTAAACATTCCTGTCAAGCCAGACTGAAATCAAATATTTATACACCACTAAATCACCTTCTGATTATAAAGCTTCAACCAAATAGATTCAAATGCTAAAGGACCTCATGCTAAGCGAATTGAAATTTTATTGCATTATTTATTTGGGCCAGTTAAACCTGTCCACAAGCCATAAAAATAAAATTTAATAGTGCTGTTGTGTTAAAGAAGTTGATATTAATGGAATTACATTACTATTTTTATGCCATCTTATTGCACAGCTTTTTGAAATAACAAAATTGCCGCTTTATGTCAGAACAGCCTCCATTTGGTTTAATACACCACCTCTGACAATGATCAGGACCAACACTCAGATGAATGTGAGAGAACCTGTGAGCAAGGCATTAAGGAACACAGTGTGCCTAAGGGATGTTTCTTCTGTGCTCCTGTGACTGGCATTTTGCTTATAACCTGAAGCAGGAGAGTTTATAAGCCTTCCAAATACTTTGTAATGTGTGAATTTAATGAAGTTGGGAATTATAATATCCACTGAAAAGCACATTCTTTTTTACCAGACTCAGCTTCTGAGATCTGAATATTTTTAACAATAATAAACTCAGCGTGGGTCGGTGGAAACATCAACTTTAAAATTGCTGTCTTTCTTTTTTGCTGAATGCCCTGTTTATTTTGTGTTATGGGAGAAGAAAAATCTAAGCAGCAGTATAACTTCTCTGTAATCACTGTTATACTTTCCTAGCAGATTCCTCTTATTCATATGTTAATTAAACATAGTAGTCTTATTGGCAGCGAGAGATGTGAAAGGAGGATCACTGCCCCCACACAGACGTAATGAAAGCAGCTCTAGTGCTATGCTGAGACTGCTAACAAGAGTGCTAATTAGTGCCAGTTATGGCAGTGGGTTTGCAGGATGGATAGGCTTCTATTATGACTGGGTCTGAATGCAAATTTTTTTCAGTTTGGCCTTCATTCTCATAATGTAAGGGTGGAGAGATGACACCTGTGAACCAGCTATCCTCAGAGTCACTTGCCTCAGTGGGATAGAAATCAGGAGATTCTGTTCCAGTGCCAGGTTAGAAAGCTGTGCACACTGCTGAAGAGCTCCTGCCTCAAATCTGCTAACAGCATTGTTGTCAAGAAACAAGTGTTTGAGGTCCTGTAGTCCTTGGAAGTCCTGTGCTGTCACCCTCTGAATCAGGTTATTGCTGCAGTCAAGTTTCTGCAGTCTGCCTGGCAGCCTGGGTGGCATAGCGTCGAGCTGGTTCTTAGAGAGCTCCAACGTTGTTAAGTTAGGAAGAAGCTGGGCACCATCTACTGATGTAAGCTGATTTTCTGAAAGAAAGAACTCAGACAAGTTTTCTAGGTGTTTCATATCTCGAAGTCTTACTGTTTTGAGTCGGTTTTTCTCTAATTTTAGTGACAGCAAGGATTTAGGTAGGTCAAGAGGTACTTTTGTCAGAAAGTTGCCACTTAAACTGAGAAACTGTAGATTTTGGAAAGATGCAAAGAAGCTGGTTGGGAAAGAGTGTAGTTTATTATCAGCCATGCTCAGATACTTCAGCCTAGGAAGTTTCAGTGGTGCAGACACAGATTCCATGTTGTTGCCATCCAGAATCAGACTTTGTAAATTGCAAAGGGAAGAAAATGCTCTCAGAGGCAGAGTTGCAATCAAGTTGTTCCGGATATCAAGCACCCTTAATTTCATCAAACCTTCGAAGTCAGATGCATGGAGAGTGTTGATGAAATTATCAGCGAGTTTTAAAATTTCAAGGCCAGATGGGAGGAAGGTGGGTATTTGCTTTAGCTGATTTTTGTAGAGTTCCAGGGACTTCAGGGTGCTCAGGGCTTTGAAAGTGTTGTTTTCTATTGATTCTGTGCCGCTGCATGACAGGACCAACTCTTCAAGGGCCGACATTCTTCTGAAGTCAGTAATCTTAAAGAGATAAAAATAATTCATGTGACTGAACACAGTATTTATGAGTCTCCTCACTGATTACTTCTTCTGGATGCTCTGACCATTGCTAGTGTATATTCTTAAAGAATGAGAAACTAAGAGAAATGGAGCAGTAACAACGAAGTGTCACTATAGGTACCTGCAGTTTGCCAGTATTTACGTATATTTCTAGAATTGTGTCGTTTAAGTCCATATTGTGTCTGGTTTTGAGCAAACACACAGGTTTGAAGAAGGAATATTCCTTTTATTTCTGCCTGTCAGATACCTATGTAAAAAGGATAGTTAATATCACCAGGGGCAGAGATCCTTACAGAGAGTACATGGTTGCTACGTATTCACTGCACTCAACAGATCTTGCCGGTGCAGGTTTGAGTTCATCATACAGCCGTTTCTCTGTATCATTATTGCAGCAGGTATTCACCAGATACATGGATATCATCTATTCTCCCTGCTATGAATTTTTGGCTGGAAACTAAAATCTGACACCTGCATTTCACCATCCCCTCCACTATCTATCCTTTAAAGTAAAAACCTCACATATTGAGATGACCAAACCAAAACTGCCAAATCGGTTTGGTCTGAAAATCATGTGCATGGAACAGATTGCTTTTACAGCAACTTAGTTTTTGTTACTTAGTAATAAACAGATGCTTTGTAGTGGTAAACGAAACTTAGATGTTGACTGTGACCGTGATATATTGGGGCATAGTAATTGTTTCATTATTTTTCTGCTCTGTTTGAGCCTGCTTGTTTATCAAGCTTGCCATCTTGTGTCTCAAGTCAAGAAACAAACTTGAATGAATCTGACAGTTTCCTCTAAGCCAAGAAGTGAGGAAACATGGAATGAGGGTGAATCCAGGAGCTGTCAGAGCACACCAGTTACTTAAACAGTAATTCTTTGAAATTTTCAGAGATGGTGCCCATTGACCTACGTGCTTGATTTTTAAAAATTCATTTATATGGGAATCACAGAAAGCTCAGAGTAAGATGAGCAGGTGTTCTGCATGGGAGAGGCAGGAAGGAGTATTCCTCATCTATTTTTCCTTCAGGTGTCTGGTAAACATCTTGCTACAGGCCTCAGTACACGTCAGTAACAGATGTTAAACTAACACTACAGTCTGCATGCTATATCCCCCAGAGCTCATTAGCTACCAGCACATTTTATTCTCATTGAGAAACACTACAAAGCTTGTTCTATGGCATAATCCCTCGTCCCAGTGAGGAATCTACGAGGAAGGCAGTACATATCCTTTTGCAGCTTAGGTACTGGATAGTAGTTCTGTTCTATGATCCTGGTTGAACACATTTGACTATCATAGTTGTGTATCTTAAATCAGCTTAATAATGTGACTGTTGAAAGACTCCTTCCTGCTTCATTTACCCACTTCTTGCATGTTTTTTGAGTTGTATCTCTCTACGTTACCTATAAAATCCCCATTTTAACTTCTGTTAAAATTAGAACCCACACAGCTGTGAAAGAGAAGTCAGATTTCATTTTGCTTTAGTAGCCTCAGTTGTCACTAGATTTTGATTACATTCTTTCTGTCTTGTAAAGTCATTTCTGAGCAGTGCAAGATTTTGATGAAGTTAGTGGGAAAGTATAGATAGGGAGCCTCTATTGATGCAGGTTTCTTCATCAATTACACTTGATTTCAATGAGGGAATTTGCTTCCATTAAACAAACAAACAAAAAAAAACCCCAACCATATATTCTCAACAGTAAATAACAAAGCTGGCCATTTTCTGCTTTCCCATAATTGTAGTTTTGTATTATATATATATTTCTTGATTTTCTATACAGCAATTGTAGAATTGTATGTCCAGTTTTGGTCACATTTAGGAGGCTAATCTTGCAAAGGTTCATTGTGAGGATGAACATCCATAGGAATGAACTGTGCTGCTCAAGAGCAGAAAGGAATAGTTGTACATAAGTGATAAAACAATCTTAAGGAAATTGAAACAAATGTAAATCTTTGTAAGTTCAGCACATTTTCTCCTATAAGTTCAAAACCAATATTTCCTGCTTTTCCTCAGTTGACTGCTGAATATCTCTAAGAAGCTTAACTTTCATCTTATTAGGTGGCAGAGAGCTATGTGAAGGTCAATGTACAGGCATTCATGCTGTGATGAAGGATTTAGGCTTCTTAATGTGGATTACTGTAATTTCTATTTTCCACCTATTTGGTAGGCTTTGTGACAGTCCTGTTTTGAGACTTAAACATTTATCCATGCTGTTGCAAACCAGCCAGTCTTTCTAATCTGAATCAAGACATATTTGAAAGACTATCAGCTCCCCTTTGCTGCAAAGTGATGTTTTATTCTCTAACTAGACTGTCTGTAAAATGATAGTAATATAGTTTTACTTTTTAAAAATGTCTCCTGAAAATGGATCTAAGAGACTGTTATTTTAATGGAAACATTTTCATCATTTTGTCATTTTATGTTTTTGTTTGTTTGTTTGCTTGTTGTTGTTTTTTTGTTTTGTTTTTAAACTTTTTTTGCTTTTTGAATTTTTGTGGACTAGTATTTGTTATAAGCAGTTCCTTAAAACAATCCCCTATTGTGGGGGCCAGAGAAGCAATTTTCTTTTAGCAGATAAAAACCAAGTATTAATATAGTTAGAAATAAACTAAATGTTAAAGTGAGACTAAAAGGGTTAGTTGCTCTTCAAATCAAGGAGGAGGCAGAAATTATTGAAAAAAACGCTAGAAGTAGTCTAATTTTATTACTACAAACTCTGTTTGTAACAACCCCGTTTGTAAAAATAAGAAAACCAAAAACCCCAGCCAGACTTTTCAATGATGATCAATGCTGTCAAGAAAAAATACAAAGTTAATCTGGATAAAACAGATCTGCTTTTTTCTTGCTTTTCTTCAAAACATACTGTATTTAGCATATAAACATATCTTCTTTTCTTTTTAATTTCTTTACCATTTTAGTATTAACCAGTACGAAGTAATGTCCAAATGTAATTGGGCTCAGTTAGAAAGAATATTTATTTGTTCTTCTGAGGCTGCTAATTGCCAAACCATATTATATGTGAATACTTAATAACAGCCTGTTGGAGATTGGCTGTGGAAAGTCTAGGCTTATATTAAACTTCTTTTCAAAAATGTTTTATTTTCCCTAAGATGAGGTAAATGAAGCAATTAAAAAGAAAAAAAAATAAAAAGAAAGAAAACTACAGAGTTCCTTTAGCACTTCCAGACATTTAGTTTACAAGCAGAAATCAAAACCTGTTCCTACAAACACTATTATATGTGCCAACGGAATTGTTCAGCTGTGTTAAATTAGGCATACGTATTTACAATGTCAGGACCTCAAAAGCATGATTTGTCACATGGAGAGAAAACTGAAAAATATAATCACAGACCTCGTTTAATCTTAAGTAAAGAATCTACATGATTGCTGGCAGATAGTATAAAAGGACTTATTTCCTTTCAGTGCAAAGCCAGTAGTAGAAGTAAGGCATACTGATTGCTCAGTTAATTCAATGTATAAAGTGAAAAACTCTCTCCTTAGACTGCTTTACACACCATTTGTTCTAAGCAGTCATAAAACATTTTTTTCTACTGCTCTGTTCACTTATAACCAACATTTAGCTGCTTTATAACAAATACCTGCCTTTTTCTCCAGTCAGAACCTAAGGCTGTAGTTTAGTAGTAACTGAGGGTTGTGTAACTGGTATGGGCGACTAGCCTAAGAAAGGGAAAATGGCTCATCTTCACTATTTCAGAAGGAAAATAATACTTCTCTTTTGCACAGAAGATACATTTCCTGACAAGAATTCATTCAAGAGACCATTAGTTTAACAAGAGCACATCAATATAGCTAAATTGTCCCAATGAACTTTGACTCTTGCAGGTATGTGAGCTACAGTAAGTAAACCACAGACATTAGCAACAGCTCAAAGAGAAGTAAACTCTTCCACGGAGTTAAATTGCAAAATTACTCAGGCTGTTTCTCACTGGGCAACAGGTATGCCAGATGTTGCTTTAAGCTGCCTTTTAGCCCATTTTATTCAACCCTGAGAGCAAAGTCAAAGATGTATTTCAGAGCAGTTAAGGGGATCTTCTTTGTAAGAGGACAAGTATACTTAAGAGCAAATGCATCTTTCAAACTGAACATTTCTTATTATTGTAGTAAATGGATACACAGCAAATATGTATAATACAGGTGGTTATATTTCCCTTGTGTCTACCTATAGAAGTTAAATTTATTAAATAAATATATTTTAGGGTGGGAAACAGAAAAGCACTGCTCCAGTGTCCTGTGCAGGAGCATAAACTGATAATGACTTTAACGTGATTCAGTGGTGCCTCAAGAAACCTAGAATAAACATTTTTAGTAACGCAGTTGGCAGCTTCAATTAGAAGCTATTGTTTATATGGGTGTTAGATAGGCCTAGCATTACTTTTATAAACACCTCACAGTCTGCCTTGGACTCTACAGTGCATGACCAAGTCCTGATTACTAACCCCACCGTGGTTTCTAACAGCAGTTGTGCCTGAAACTTGCAACTCAAGAGGGGGAAAAGAACTTGTTTCATTCTAGCTAGGTAAAACCTTTCCATTTAAGATGAAAAAGTATTACATTGTATCAAGAGCAGCAAAAGCTTTCAACAAGTTAAAAAATAACTCTTGAAGTCAATGGTTATTTGACCCTATAAAAACAAGTCAACATTTGGCTCCTTGCTGTAAATTACTACTTTTTGAGTTGCATATAAAAAATCATTGTGGCAGCATGAACTGGTGCTTAGAGACCGCGGCATAATGAAAACACTATGGGCATACATTTACATATATTTAAAAAGTAAGTAAAACCAAAACCAGATCTTGCACCATTTTATCAGTTTTTAGATCCTGGAATAAGATTCTCCCTTCCCTTGAAAGTCATCGCCACCTGGGAAACATGACTTTCAGTTACAGTGCACTATATAAATTATTCATACAGGATTTTTTTCCTACCTGGAGTTGTTTAATCTTACTGTGGCTGATGTAGAGTCTCCTGGTAGTGGAAGGAATCTCCCTCGGGATCTCTGTAGCTCTGTAGCATTGCACTGACTGGGCAGGGTCACAGCTGCATCTTCTCGGGCAAGTGGTACTCAGACCACTGTGAGAAGAAAGCAAAAAGACTAAAAGGTAAGATAAATACATCTTCCAAAACAGGAGCTCTGAAATTGTCTCAGCAACATATAGTGTGAATTACGCACCAAAGTCCTTTTATACCATGAAATCTGATAAAAGGATATTATGACTGTGTATTTTATCCCCGTGAAAAAACAGCAAAAACAATACCGTAATTTGCCTGGGTTAAAATGTTGGCAGGCATTACAAAGAGTGAGAAACTTAAACAGTGATAAGGTGCCTTTACATTTGCAGGTATGTGAAATTAGTGTTATTTATTACCTGACATCTAATCTGCAAACATCCATATTATCTCCAGTTTCCTAGTTTTGTTAACTGTGCCACCACAGAATTAGTGGAGAAAAGATAAAGAGCTGTTTTATAGCGGGGTTGTAAAACCTTTGTATCTTCTGTGACCCAGCATTAGAAACAGTAAAAAATAACTACAACCAACACAGAAGTTTTTTCACTCCTCTTCATGCATTGNCAGGCAGCTATTATTTTAAAACATTCGATTGGCTTTCTGAATATCTGTGGTACAGCTGAGTGCTGCTGGTTGGTATGCATTTTTTAAAGATTGTGCAAAATTCTAAGTTACCTGTGTTTGTGTAATTCACATAAATCAAGGTTTAATTATTCTTGTATTTGAAAATTACAAATGTGAAACACTTGAAAGCATTTAGTATAAATCAAGTGGTGGATGACCAATAAAATAAGACCCACGCATCCCATGACAGATGGAGAACACTAAGGTTCCCATGACAGTTTTCTCTCTACTTATTAGTGGTTTTCTCATGTATCTATTAGCTGTGCCAGCTGCATATGTCGGGTTTTGAAAGGCTTACATTTTGGCATGTGATAGTTTTAGGAACCTTCATTGTGTGTTCTTTTTTTTTTTTTTCCTCCTTTGTATTCAGCAGTTTACAGCATACAAAGCAGTGCACTCAGGAAACCTTTCTATCTTATCACATAGGTCTGTTTTGTTTTGCTCTCTGTTTCCTTCCATCTTCTCCATCATATTTTCAGTAGTAGCTAATCCTATTCCTTGAATTCAGAACTAGACTGGTTATTTTTCTGAACAGAAGATGATGACAAGTTGGTTTGACAAATGGATAACTGAACTGAGGATAGCCCTCAGTGGGAATGCCTGGTTTTACACTGGACAATTGCCGTATTTCCCTACTGGAGGTACTTCTGTCTCCTTTATCCCCTATCCTGCAAGTCCAGAACTGCAACCCAGCATCTGTGAAACCAAGCAGCAAGAGCTGAAAACCCATTCCTAAAACAACTTGTTGAATTGGCGTGTTTAACAATCTATGCAGAAAAATCCTGCCTGACTTGTGCCATAGTGATCAGTTGAGCAAAAATGAGTGGGTGAGCAGGATTAGCAATGGTGTTTTAAAACAAACATTTTAACATATCTAGATATCAATCAGGTTTGGTAGCTTTTTGTTTTTGTTTTTTTTTCTTTCCCCTAAAAAAGTCAAAGTACCCAGACAAAAGTGTAAAACCTTACTGACAACTACTTGTGGTATATTTTAGCATGCCCCAGAGCTGTCTTTGATCCTGTTTTTTCTGCTGACTTGAGTTTAAATGCTGAGGTCACTAAGACAGTAACGTTCGGGATCTTGCATAGGTATTTGTGTTCCTCGAAAGCGTCATCAAAAAGCAAATGCTTTTTGCTCAGGGAGGGTCAAAAGAAATGCAAATCAAACCATAAGCTTTGCAGTTTAGAGTTCCAGAGTACTGCAGAGTCAGTCTGAAAATTCCTTTAAATAAGAACCATGTATTGCATCCTTCCCTATTTTGTAAATTGGAAATAACTCAACTGATGTTAGCATTTACAGCTGTAGTTACAAGGTAGCACCACAGGAAGGTGCAGTACTCTTGGCTTTGCTCGTTTTTGAGTAGCAATTGTACCCTTGGTCCTTTCAAACGAACAGAAGGAAACTTCATCGGTTTAATAGTTTATGTATGTGATATTAACAGCAATGATTTAATCAAGAATAATATTATGTATCCATTGATTTTCTATACACATCTGCTTTCAGCAGCTAGGTATTTTAAAATGACAGCTATGAAAGACAATCCTATTACATTTGTTTTGCGAAAATTCTGACGCAATGCCTTTGCTTTTGCACAAAACTGTGAGCTGTGGTTTTTTATTGAATCTAGGCAACCTGATGGTAAGAGAACTGATGAGGAGTCACGGGACTCTATGAGCGTAAGCCTAAAAGGAATATGTGAACTACGCAAAAAGGTGAACAATGATTCCAGGATCTCTTGTGTGGAAGCAGCACTGCTGGCTCATTGGGTTGTACAGCTTCGTGGGGGGACATTTAGAAAGTAAATCACTGGAGGCCATTTCTTGTCAATAGTTTTTATCCAAACTCTCCACACCTTTCAATGGGGATTGCTGTGCAGAGTTGAATTAATGGAGGTTGGCAGATCTTTCAGTATTCCTGCTTTTATTTCAGATCTGAAGAAGTGCTCATGTGACTTTAAAGTTTTTTTGTTTGGTTGGTTTGTTTTGTTTTTCAAATATATCAGTCTAATAAAAATAATATTATCTTTTTGCGTAAGCCTTGCCTCATGCAAGATTTCAGCTTCCATAGTACTGGTGTTTGGGTCCTTTCTTTCTTCATCAAAGTCACAGGTTTGACAAAAGCATATGTATGTTTGTCAAGATGTAATTTTTATATATTTAACATAAGATTACCGTTAGAAAATCACATAAAATTAAGACATTAAAATTAGAAGAACAAATTTGCAAAACTTTATTTATTGGAGCATTTAGAAGTCTCTGAATTAAGATAGTTCATAACAGCTGAAGGTGGATGCTTTGTAATGTGCATGATGGTACAAGCTGCACAAGGAAATGTGCAGTCCTATCACAAAAGACATGCAGAAGCTGAGCTCCTACGGTCAGCGTGGTCCTTATCTACAGAAAGGAGATATTGCAGGAAAAGACTGGTTTAAGAGCTGCAGCGGGCATGGGTAGGAGCTTGGTCCCTGAGGGATGGCACACACGGAAGTAGTTTGGCAACTGGGAGCTGCTAAGTGATGCTTGAAAGGATCCTTGGCATATTCAGCTGCCGTATGCTACCAAGTGCCTGCTATGGAGTATGTGTGAATTTATAACGACTTTTTCTGGAGTTTTTAAACTTGGATTTGGACCAGTTTTTCATAGGGACAACAAATGGCATTTGTCTGCTGCAAAGGTTACCTCCGATCACACTCTTCTCACCAAAGTGGACAGGCCTGCTAAGGGAAACAATCACAACATTGTTTTTAAAAATATTATGCTTCCCTTAATCATCTGTTGAAATAATTTCAACCGCTTTACAGAAATGTTTCTTAAACAAAGAGCCTCAGAGTGTTACACTGAATTAAAAATGTCAGCCTAGACACATTCTAGGCAAACTAATTATATCTAATTAATATAAGGATTATAAATTTATCAACACTATTTTATGTTTTATTCCTACAAAATCAAACTGCAAGTAGAGTTTCACAAAGACAATCAGAGGCCTGTCTGAAAATGGTGTCTCAATCTTCTTAGTAAGCCAAGAATTTTGTGGAAATATTTATTATCTGCTTTCATAGTGTGTGGAGAATGTGCTTTCGAACTCCAGGAAGGGTCATCTTTATACACTGGGAACAGCTGCTGAATGACTTAAAGCAGACTTTTCCTCCACACAATAAGTAGGTAGCTTTCTTTTTCTTCCTCTACACTAGCTACATACAGGAGATGAAAGTGATAACCCCTTTTGAATTTCTCACATTTTGCCTGTCTGTGGCACTTGTGCACTCCAGAGGAACTAGCACAGTGAAGCCTATTGAAAAGGAACAAAACTTTGTTAAACAAAAATCCACATGTCAAAGAGTTTTAGTGACTGCTGGTTTTATGATAGCACTGAGGAACGCCAGCCGAGATCAGGTGTAACTGTGGCAGACACCCCACAAACAACAAATAAGCAGAACCCTCCAGAAAGAGGCCAGTTTAAATAATTTCATACACATATCCCACTAAGAGCAGTGCCCATAAAGTCACAGGTTAGTATGATGACAGTCTTCTGGATGTTATTGTTTTTACAAATAACGGTATTCCAAGTTAGTCCCAAAAGGAATGAAGAGTGCAGAATAAGGAGGGCAGATAAAATAGTTGAATCCATTCTCAACCTAGAATTTAACACGCGAGTCTTTTGTATAGGAATATTTATGTAAGATCTGTAATTCCCTTACCTGAGACTGTGCCTCTTGCAGTACCACTTAAAAATAGAGTGGCAGGGATGGATCGTGCAATTGATATTGGAACCACAGAAATTCTCTTTCTAGGGCTTTGCTCATACAAAATTGTTCAGATCAGAAGTTAACAATGGTGACCTGCAAGGGCTTCTCAGAGGCCTGTATGAAGTGAGCTAGAACTGGCTCTCCTGGTTCCTGTGGGTATCTTTAGCCTTTAAGAGGAGTCTGCTAGTGACTGCTCATCAAACAGAACCAGAATGGAGCTTAAATTGTATAAAAATTGTCTGCTGTTGAAACTGTGAGGCACAGAGGAGTCTGAAAGAGCAGTTTCCTAAATTATACCCACTGTGTGCACAAAAAGGTGGTTTCATTCTTCCACACTATAAAAGCCAAACATTTTTAGCATGTGCTTTACTGATTTTTAGAAATAAAACAAAAATTCAGAATGAGAAGTTACAAGCTTAAATGGCTATGTAGAAATAAGCGTGGGAAGAAGACCACAGTAAGCCCTGTAAAAAAGAAAAGCTGGTCCAAAGAAGTAACTTGTGGAAGTTGCTTTGTGTAAAGAGAGACCAATAAGGAGCAAATGCTCCCTCAAAATAGCAGTGAGCGCAATGTTGCTCCCATGGAATCACTGTAAAAGGCAGGCAACTACGAACTCCCTAAGCCTGCAAAGAAGGAATCCTGTAAGACATAAAAACCTAAATGGTTTCACTTTTGTTAGCAGAAATTTTCTGTAATGACAACTAAAAATCTATCTCCCTTTAAGTTTCAGTGTGGATGGATAACTTCCTCCTTTCTAGCATGCTTTAGAGAAGTCTAACCCCATTTCTGGAACATGAAATTCTTGCTTTATCATTTCAAATTTTCTCCCACACTTTGATACTGCAAAATACTCTTTGTTTTCTGTGTTTCCTCTTTGGTGTCCCTGCTTGTAACTGTACAGCTGGACAATCAAGCCACTCCAGCTACTTCAGCACTAACCACACAAAAGATGGCCTTGACACGTGCACACGCTGCAGCCCGGCGTGCACAGCTGGGCAGCTGCAATTACAGAGGTTTCCAGGTGAGCTGACCCTCATGTGCAAACACACATGTTTATGTTGTAAATTCTTTGTTCGGAGGCTAGGTCTAACCACAGGTTTGTAGAGTATCTCACACAACAGTTTCCCAGTCTTGGCATGGGCCCTGTATCAAATATACAGCAAGGAAGATGCTGATCAGAGGTTGGTTTTTTTTTTCCCCCTTTTGATTTGGGTATTACATTGCTTTGTTTTGTATGAAAATATGTCCTCCCCATGCTTAGGGTCATTTACTCTTTGAGCACAAAGTAATTTTTCAGATAATTCATCAGGTACTCTGGTGATCGGTCAAAATATGTAGGTTTAAATTTATAAAATACTGTTTGTACTCAAATGTACTTAACAGCAGAGTAACACAGTCACTTCACATTCCCTACACTCTACCTTGTCTAAAATAATTGAAATTATGTGCATAAATTACATGCGAAGAAATTAGCTTGTGATTAGCTTCACTCAGCTATCCCACATGATAGGTAAGATCAAATGAGCAGATCAGGAAACTTTCAGCGAAGTCCTTTTGGCATTAAAAGTATTCAGTTCATTTAATTTTTTTTTATTGACATAATTTGCTGCAACTATTTGATAGTTAGAAATATCCCTTGGGTGTAGCAGAACTGTGTCCACATGTCAAGGATTCCTACTGCTAGATCAGTTGACTCAAACTGTCACTGTTCTTTAATATTCTTCAATTATTTTCTTAGTGTTGTCAGGGTGGAATATACTACAGTTTACTTAAAATCAATTTAATCTAATTGAAGGCCAAAACTACTAAGCTTTCTTAGGTTCAATTGCACAATGACTGCATGGCTTGCTTACAGAACAGAGTTAAGGTTATGTAGGTGCTTTTAGCAGGCATTTCAAGGGTAACTGGAATTGATCAGAAATTTCTAGGGCTCTTAAAAGTAGTTTTTTGATAACTAAACTATTCTTGTGTTTACCCTTATATCAGTAATATCTACTTTTAATTTCAACCCCTTTTTCACACAGTATTTCTAGTGACGAATATGAATAGTTCCTAATGATAACTACATTTACTAAGATTTCATGCCACAACTGCAGATTTTCTTAACTGTATGTAGCATTCCTTCTCATTTATCCATAGTCCAGCACATATTAGATATTACCCTGCAGGTAGGTTTCTAAAAGAATTGTATTTGAGAAGCTAATCTTTGAGAAGCAGAGACAAAACCTTGTTTGACTTGTGAAACGTAAGGACTTGCAAAACAAAGGCAGCACTGATGAGGGATGAGAGTTAAAATTAATGACCACAAAACTCTGATAGCACTGTAAACACAATTTAAGATAGACCAATCCTTAAGCTGAAGGGAAGGGACACTGAAAAACAGAGATTGTGTGATTCTTTAAAAGAGACAATCACACATAAACTACATCAAGTATAAATTTTTAAAGGCAGTATTTGCTATAGATACGTTATATAGTAACGAAGGGACACTCCCATCTCAAGATAAGCAGGTGCTTTTTAAATACATGATTCAGATACAGTAGCAGAAAGTTCTAATGCTTAGCTAAAAGTTAGATGGCTGTTCCATTTAAAAAAAGGGCAAAGAATGTAATGTAATTCTATAGGTATTCCTCCAGTGTGATACCTACCAGAATCAAAGCCAAAGCTGACAAATAAAACTGATAGTCCTGAAACAATTTGTTTTGTTGTGCGACTGAACTAACTTAAACAATAATGACAGTTTAGCTTTTGATACAGCAAATGCTTTGGTTCCCCATCAGACCATGTTGGTATAAAAGTGAAAATGGCTGTGGAGAATGAACATTAGGATGAAGGTCAAACAAACGCTCTGCTGAACTCGGCTCATTCAGAAGCACTTGTGCGACTGTCTAAAATTTTGACACTCAAACCCTTTGCTCAGACAGAATCTGAATACCCCAATTTACTGAGCCAGTAGATTTCTTTCTGTGGGTCCATATGGAAGTGTTTGTAGCTTTTGTTTGCATCATGGATGGGCTTAGCAGTAAGAGCACCCCTGTTAGGTTCCCAGTTTGTTACTACCTACCTTGAGTTACAGTGCAGACAATCTGAACAGTAGAGGGCAAACGAGCAGGTTTGCAATAACAATCTGTAAGCTTCTTGTCAAGCCTGTGATATCAGATCCCATAGGAAATGTGACACCTACTGCTAGTGGTGAAGAGCTTTTATCCAGCTCTCCTGAAAGCACAGACTGATGGAAGTACAGTCCTTTCCTGCTTTAACATATCTCTTCACATTCCAGGTGAGTGGTATAACCATTGAGCTGTAAAGTGGTATCCTTCTGTCTCTCTGTGTCCCAATCAATTATTTATGCAAAGTGGAGCAATGAAAGAAACTCGGTACAGGACAGTTTATGCCCAGGGAGCAGGGTGTGCAGGCTCCTGGTGCCGTCACCATTTTCTTGGTATCTGCTGTGGTCGGGGCAGTCCCACTCCTCTGCTAACTGGAGGCCCCCTGTGCTTCTCCTGTGTTGTGCTGACACAGCAGTTTCTGGGACCATGTTGTAGGCAGGATGAGGGTCCCAATCTGGGTTAAAATGATCCTTTTTCTCCTTTGAGGTGGAATTATGACTCCAGTGCAAGTTGCATGAGATCTCTGCAAGACCTGCTAATAAATCACCCACTGGAATCAACGTCAGAATCAATCCGAACACCTCAAGGAAACCAAGCGTCACTAAGGTGAGTGCCTTGGAGAAAGTACCACGATACCCACGTAGAGATAGCTTATTCCCTAAAATTGCTTTCTTTTTCGAAACTGGAATGAGCTGGAAAATGCAAACACCTTTTCTATTGGTATAACTACCTTCGCCAGTGCGTACAGAGATGCATAGGTGTCTGAGGCAGTCCTTTTTATACAATACTTCAGGTCTGCGTCTTTGCCTCTTTGCAGAGCCTGAACGGCAGACGTGTAACTGCAAACCCAGCTGTGAGGCTTGGCCCTGCCAGTAGCGCTTGTGAACACAGCAGTGGAGAAAGACTTGCCTCTCCTCGCCCCCTCCCAACGGACGGGGGGAACGCGCACGTTCTGGTAACTTCACTGGCGGTCCGGCTGTTGGTACCGCAGTCTCTGGAACCCGAAAGAAGCGGAACTTTTACGAAGGGCAAAAATGAAACCGGGGAAGCGCCCGTGACAGGTATATCGCAAAGCGAAGGAGGTCGCGGGCCTCCGTCCCATCACCAGGCCGGGGCCGGCTCCAGGCGGAGGCCCGGAGCGAGCGAACGGCCCGCCTCCCCGCGGGCGGCGGGGCACGAAGGGAACGACCGCAGCCGCGAAACGCCGAGGGCAGCGCGAGAGGTGCTTCTCCTAGCGCGCACCTCCCGCCCCGCTTCTCCCCGGCGGACAGCGGGGGCAGGCGCGAACCGGCCCGGCCTTGAGCCGCCTGGAGGCGGGGCCGAGCGCCAG
>VXAL01001705.1:378368-396086 GCA_013399475.1 Chauna torquata
GGCTGGGGCAGGCTGACGCTCTGGCTGGGGGGTTGGGGAGGCACTGCCCTGTCCCACAGGGCCCAGGCCTGGCCTTGCTGGTCTCCTGGTTTTGGTTGTTACGGTGTGGGCATGAAGCTGCGCGTGCCAAAAAAAAAGTTCCGTTTGATGTTGAAAGGAGCAGTCTTGAGCAACAGCTGCCTCTGACCGGCCTTCCATTTGCATTAGGTCTTTGGCGAGTTCGATAAGCCTTCTAAAAATGGGACGAAGACGTATCTTCAAGACCTTTAAAGCCTGTAGTCAGTAGTTCAAATGAGAATGTTATTCCTGTTTACAAGTAAATGGAACAGAAAAATGGGTTGGTGTTAGACTTGATGAGTCTTCTTGTCCCTTCGTGCTCCGAGGCAGATCAAATAGCTCTCTGGTGAACTTGTTCTCATTAATTTAATAGTGGAGATCTCGCATTCTGTGAGGAGAATAATAACTGTCCTTACTGTTGGAAAGTTTTCTTCGAGTCTAAACCAGCATTTCAGTTGGGGTGGGAAGAAAGAGACATCTGCCGGAGCCAAGCTGGCTGGTGCTGATGTTACTCAAGAGGCAGGGCTGCGGGTCCTGTGACTTGTGCAAGAACTAGAGCGCTCTGGAAGGAGGTTCTGGGGAATTTTACAGTTGTCTTATAACTACAGTCAAACCTGAGGCTTCTTTGTTTTCATAGGTTTAGATGTACTTTGTCTTGTCCTTCACAGGTGTGGATGTTAGCTGCCCTCTTGTCTGTTAGATTTTACAAGACTGTTGATAAGTCTTCCTGAAGTTATCTTTTCCCTGGGCTAAAAATCCCCAATTTTTTCAGTTTCTCTTGTAGGCTGTGCTTTTTTAGAGTTTTATTGTTTGTTCTAGTAGCTTTGAAATACATAGGAGCAAGGGGAAAAACTTCTTAGAAACCATGAAGGTATGTGCTTTGTAAGAGCTTCAGTAGGCAAACCACAGATGTCAGTTCTTCCAGTCCTTTGTATTTTACTTTATTATAATAAAGGAATTGAAGAGTCTTTCAGCAGTAACCTGCTCTTCTGAAGGTTTGCCTTGCAGAAGGAAGTAAAGTAAGTAAACTGGCTTTGGTTTTAATCTGATCTCTTTCTGGGTATGAAGACCTTGTTATGCAAAGTATCCATAGAGTTTAACTGAGAAGTGGCTTATTTCACAGTGGAATAAAGACCTCGTTAAACAAGGAGCATTGCTCATTGCTCTCTTTGTATCACCAGGGTACTTACTGTAGTGATGTTTATGGTATTCTTTGTATTTACGTTGCTATATAGTCATATACACTTTAGTATTCAGTTTGCATGCATGTTATCAAGCTATACAGTGCACTGAATTGTATAGGCATGGTAAAATAAGATTTATGAGTTTACAGCAGACAATCAGTGTTTATTGCATATTACACAGGGATGGTGGGTGTTGTGTACAGACTTGTAAAACAGATGAGTTTTCAGGTTATTTTAAGAGGATGAGTTGATGCTTGGTAAATATTGCTTTGAAACATTGTTTCAAGCTTAAATATTTTGAAAGGAAATGATAAAACTCAGATCCTGAAAGATATTTTGGTAACTAATTAAAATTATCAAGGGATTGGGCATCTAAATAACAGTGGTCTGTGCTTTAATCTTGAATGAGTTGAAGAGCAAAGGAGCACAGTTAGTAGTTTTAGTAGCATAATTATTGCATGTGTCTAAGCGTGAGAGCTAATTGATTAAAAATGATGCTGAGAATCTAGAGCTAACGAGTAAAAACAATTTTATCTTGAGGTATTTTTATTACTGATACTAGTATTAGGCTTCGTACCTATAAAGGAGTTTTTGTCTCAAATAGATCTTTAGAAGGTTGTAGGATTGTCTTGAAGGAAGTTAATTTTTAGATTTCGTGATTATTAGCATCATAAACTTGAAATGGAAACTGCCGTTTAAAATCTCCAAAAGATGGAGCTGCTCTGTTGAGAATGAGTATCTTGTCTTTTTACATGCACAGATGTCTAGTCAAAAGCCTCGGTGTCCAAAATGAAGGACACAGTCACATATTTTGAAAAAACTCACTGACATTAATACTAAAATTTAGGATGTGATCAGTGGCTTTGTTTTTTTTATAGTACAAGTTACAGTATTTTATATTTAAAACTGTTTAAAATTATTTCTTAATAGCTCACAGTTGTAATTCGTAATGCTTGTGCATTTTTATATGAAGTTTTATTCATGTCGTTAGTCATGGTTTATGTAGGTACAAGCAGTTTTCAAGCCAGTAAGTTAAATCCGTCTTCAGAAATATGCCTTTGTTTGGATGAAAATAGTACTTTGATATGTCAGTGACTGTTGAAAGCTAAGACTTTACTTCTGCAGCTACATTTGCATGCTTTTGCCTTACTGAATGAGTGAGATTTTCTAAAGGAAATTTAAATTAATAATAAAATTTATTAATATTATTCTGTTGATTGTGGTTTCTATTTCCTTAAGCAGAATTGTCTGGTCTTATTACAGTTTTACAGAAGAGAAAAGAGAAACAGTTCAGAACCTTCTTTATCAACTTTATCAGCTTAATATGCATTCTCTGATTGATATAGTTGCTTTAAAGAGACACAGTTTAGTTGGTTTGGTGGATGGAAGCTCCTGCTTTGGGAGTTTGGTGCAAAAATGTTTTGGCATGGTTGGTGCATAGCTACTGCTAGAGAGATGAGTTTAGGTAAAATATTGTGTGAGGGATGCTTCAGAACAGTGAAAGAAGTGTTCCAGGAAGACTGTAGTTTGCAAAGAGGGAGTTGTGTGCAGCCAGTTGAGGTAAGTTATTTTCAGAAGGCACCTGAAGGTATGCAGATGCGCAGTGGGTGTATGCAGATAAGTTTACTTGGGCTTTAGTGTGATGAAAAGTCATAATCATACTACTGTGCTAATAACATCCATGGTCTTAAATTAAACTAATTAAAGGGAAGGAGGATTTGTTTTCATATTTTTCCTGCTGGTCACAGTGGGACAGAGCTGAATTAGGTAGCTTATCAAAGAGGAAAGAAGTGTTAGGTGATGGAAGCCACTGTCTTTTTCTGAGATCAGCTTGACTTCACTTGCATGGCACACAGTGTGCTAAACAAATGAAGGAGTGTATCTTGGTGGAGGACAGTAAGGGCCTCAGGCTGTTAGAACAAAAGGAGGTGACAGCTGTTTTGAAAGAGATTTTTGTTGTGCTCTTTCTGTCAGTGTTCTAATCAGCAGATGCAGGCTGGCAGTCCGTGTGTGAGGTTTCACTAGATTTTTAATTGAGAGGAAGTTCACAGGATTTGTTTCTCCTTTTTGAATGTCGTTCAAGCTGAAGAAAATTATATGCTGACTGAAGCTGTTTAAATGTTCATTTCAAAAAACAAAAATTCTGTAGAACTAGTAGGCTAACATGCAAGTTACTGAGCTTGACTTTGGCACGTAGGCTGCCAACTAATTCTGTAATTTTAAGCGAGCAAGCTAGAATGGAATGTCTGGTAGAGCACACCCTGTGTCGTGGCAGTTGGATTAAGCCAGTGTACATGCTGGGGTTTAGCAAAACGTTGAAGAATATGTTTAAGAGGTTATTTGTGTATGTAATTTTATGTCCCTGGTGAACTTGAAATCAGTTGACAAGTTTAGAGGAACATGTTTCTTTAAGCTGAATTCTTCTGTAAGTAACTTGTTACTATATCAGCTGAAGCATATGTAGTGGTATGTAGGTAATACGAAGATCCCTATCAAAAACAAATAAAAATTCAAAGCCACCTATGTTTAGTTTTTTGGGGGGTATTATGTGTATTGTGGTTTTTCACACAGAGTGCGAGTCCGTCTTACAGAGCTCACTGCAGAACTGTAGTCCAGCTTTGTTGATTAGGAGTACTTTTTAACCAAGATAGGATCATACACCTTCTTATTAGGGTCCTGTAGTTTTTGTTGTCCCCCCCTTGCCTTATAACAAGAAATGCACCTGTGTACGACCAAGATATTTCTTCGCCCTATGACAGATGTGCCAGATGTGCCTGTAACTCTGGGAACATATTTCTAATAATTCAGTAAGAAAAGGAAATTGTGGTGTTTTGTTTTGTTTTTTACAAATGTTCTAAAAATTTTCTAGTATTTTACTGAGGTGGTATTTCATTAATTACACTTTTACATCTGAATTTTTTTCTCTTTTGGAATTGAAGTCTGTTGGTACTAGACAGAATGTGGTCTGTCTTGAATGAGATTTGATCCAGCTCATCTTGTATCCTAGAATGTGACTAGTTTTCAGATGTTCAGGTAGTGGAAGTACAGTATTTGCATAATTGTTTTGGTTGGTTTATATTTGATACATATGTTTTTTTCTCGCAATAATTGTGTCTTTTTAGAGGGATGACCTGCACTTAATTCATGTTTTCCTGGATCGGAAGCCCTAGAATTCCGTAGAAGTTTAACTAGCCTACTTTGGTTTCAGTCGGTGTGTAGTAAAGCGCCCAACTGTATTTTCTTTTTCTCTCATTTATTGGGAGTTGCCAAAGAGTAAGCAATAGGAAACCAGTATTTTAGTTTATAATTTTTAGTTTTATTTACTGAATTATGCTGTATATGCTGACTTCCAAAATTATGGCAATAATAAAGCAATGAATATGACTTATTAGAACTGATTTGTGTGTTCTTCGTAAATGATTAGAAGCATGGACGACCTGAAAAAAGCATCTTTGTGAGGCAATCAGGAATTTGATGCTGGTAGCAAAGTGTACAAGCAGTGGTTACAAAAAAGCTGCGATCTGTGCTCCTGTAAGTAGGTACAAACAGAATTATACAGTAAATTACAAAGTAAAACAGTGGCAAGAAACGCCGTACCTAAAGCCAAGGAAAAACAAAATAATAGCATGAAATGATAGTATGTTGCTGCAGCACCAGGTGTTTTAATGATAGACATGAAAAAGATCAGTGACAGACATATAAAAGTTAGTTGATGTATCAATCTATGTAAAAATGGAAGACATTTTAAAAATGTTTTACATGTGTTATTATGTAAATAATAACACATAATGTAATAGTTGCTTAATTGTTGGGAGGCAAAGCGTGCAAGTAATTGCATATCCTGAAGGGTCTTCTGCAGAGAAGATAAAAATATATATGCACGTTGTTTTGCATCCTTCTTGTTTGCTGACCAGTGCTCTGAATGTTTTGTCAGGACTACAGCGGAATCTGAGAAATGGAGCAATTTGTTTGTAGGTATCTCATGTAGTTTGTATTCTGTATGGGACCTATTAAAGATGGACTAAATTAATCTATAACTCATTTCTGCATTCAGCTTCAAACACGGCATTTTTGCCAACAGTGTCTATATACCTACACTAAACTCAACAGAATATTGAAATCTTTTTTTTCATTTGTTTTTGGCTGTAGTGTTTATTTAGGAAGTTCATAATTATAAATTTTGTTGTTTGCATTCTTATTAGCCAAATGATAAAGACCCTTTTGTTAATTTTTTAGTTAAAACTTTAAATTCAAGTCACATGTATCCTTCTTGGGGGCCACAAAAATAATGCAATAAACACTTAATTTCAGTACAAAATCTGTAAACACAGCCTTTTAAAGTAATTTGAAACAGGCTACGGATTTTCATCGTTGACAAGTGGTTTTGCTGCAGTCAGGGGTTTTTTGATCAACAAGGATTATCATTCCAAAGTGTATCATTTATTCAGAAACTCCTGTTTTGTACAGTGCTGTCACGTTAGCTTCGCAAGTAGCACAGTAATGTTAATAAGGCTCTGATCTGTTTCATGGTTTCTGTTTCAAACAAGACCTATAAATTTCATAGGATAGCGCAAAAAGTTGCAGCAAGTGCTGCTTAATACAAAGGAAAACCCAAATAGTCAGGACTGAGGAAGGGGTGGAGTGGTGGTGTCTTCTGGAGAGCTGTAGTCTAAGTGGAGCTCAGCATTGAAGTGAGAAAATGGAGAAAGTGGAGAAAACGGTTTCTTTCAGCAATTAGAGAAACATAATACTCAAAGAGTTTCAGGTAGTTCACGTCTAGGGGCTGATGCCAAAGTCAGGGGCCCCCAGGAAAAGCTAGTGTGTTGGCTGTGCGTTTCATAAATGTGTGCCACGGGCTGTCAGATCACCAGTGCTTGTGTGTCTGGTGTCTGTATGTCTAGGCCTCAGGCTGCAGGAGCTACAGCTGTCAAGTCTTGAAAATTTGTTTTCTGTCCTGCAGTTGTGTAATATTATGGGAATACTTACGAATAATGGTTTCATTGTTTGTAAAATATAATCAGTTTTTTAACCTACTTTTGCCTTTACGCAACACTTCTGTCTTTAAAAAAAAAAAAAAAACCCAAAATATGGTAATGTTACATCTTGATATTTCTGTTGCTTTTTTGTGCATATACTAAGGCAGAAGGCAAAGAGTAGTTGCGGTGTTTGCTTCATGATCCTAGATCCTTCAGCTTTTAAATCAGAAGGTTAATAGTTCTGATCACGAGTGAGTGTGTAAATGTATAAACACAGGTTTTGGTAAACTTTCTGGAGTCTAGTATAAATTACATGAGGACATGCTGCTAAAAAAAATAGAAGAACCTCATATGCTTAGCTGTCTATGAATTTTGGTTTGATCCCACAGCAAGATTCATTGACAGGGACCTCTCTTGTAATCTTAGCTATTGTAAAAGGTACACTCCAGGAGTTTTATTTGTAACAGAATCAATGGAACTGGTTAAATCTCACTTTTTACTAAATTTTCCAGAAAGATTTTTTTTTTCCCTACTGCAAACGTCAAGCACGCTCCTAAGTCACTAAGACCTGTCGAGTTAGGTACCCCTGGTTCTCTGTCACGATCTTTGAGTTTCCACACCACCTTTGCCTTTCCATCCGCGTACGTTTTTGGTTTGTTGGCTGGACCAGAGGCAGCAGCGTGGTTAACAGCTCAGAAGTGCACGGATGCTGCTTCGCCACCTGGCTGTTAGTTCTGGACTGTGGGTGGATTAAACGAACTAGCTAAGGTCTCGCTTCTCCCTCAGCAAGGTCTCGCTTTTCCCTCGGTGAGGGCACTAATCGATCACTTTCCTACCGAGCAGCTGTTTTGGACAAAACTTACGTGTTGTAGGAACTTTGATCATAACATGCTTTATTTCTCTAATGGATTTGTTTGATCCTCAAAAATGGATTCAGCTCAAATCAGCAGGGAAGGAGGGTGAAGTAGGAAGACGTAGTCATACAGGCACAAGGCTGCCTTGTATAGGAAACCAAGACCGAAAAGAAGTGTTACCAGTTTTTGTGTTTCTTTATTGCTAGTCTGCTTGGTTTTGATGTTTTTTAAAGTCCTAGCTGCTGGAATTTAGCGATGCTGTGATGGAAAAAAATCATCTTTCATTTAAAAAAAAAAAGAACTTTTCAGACATTTATGAATTTAGGCTTGGTATAAGAATGGATTAGATGGACCCTAAAGGCCAGAAATTAAAGGAAAATGAAAATAATCTTTAAAGAATATTTGTTACCTTAAAGGCATTTGATGAGTGCTTGGCTTATGACTTTTAGTCACTGGAGATTGGTATAATACAATGGAAGTTTTTCTATGTACGTAGCTTTCCTTTGCTGAAAATCTGTGTTTTCTCTAATGTGTCTGTTTTGCCTGGTCATTTTTCCAATACTTAAAAGATCCTTAATGTGAACTAGAAATGAAGATACTGAAAAATGCTTTTTGAGGCTTGTAATGATACACTTGTTACACTTTGATTTAGAGAGAATTCAGGTCTTTCTCTCATTTTTATTGATTGTGGTAAATAGTGCCGCTGCCTTACCCTAATAATATTCAAGCCTATAAGCTAGCTTTCCAATCCAGCTAGGCTCTATTTTGAGTTCTCGTGTCTGGGCAATGGATAGGTCTGAGATATTTTCTCGTGTCTATTAACTCAAATACAACTCTTGTTCATTTGGGAGAAATTACTGGAATGATAGCTCTGAAAATGAAAAAGATTTTCCCAAAGCTAAAAACATTGCTGCTGTTTTTTCGGACAGTGCCAGCTCTCTGCTTGCCACCCGCACTCACCACAACTGCTTTCCCTTTCAGTAGTGAGAGGTAGATTGCTTCCTGTCAACATGGTACGTTAGTCGTGGTTACCTAAACGTTTGTAATTCTGTGCGTGCTCCCCCTGATGCTTTGGATCTTGGAGCCCATGATATTGCCGACTTCTAACTCCTCATCCAAGCACTGATGACTGTGAAAAATGGGAACTTGCGGTTTTAGCATGCCATCTGTCTACTTCCTGTTGTGCAGTTCTATACGCAAATGTTTCTGTACTTCTCTTTCATGTTAAATTTATTCATCATTTCCTTCTTATATTTACTTTGTAAATTGTCTGGGGCAAGGTCCATGTTTTTATTCTGTATTCTGTAGTGTGTATAGCGCTCAGCGTAGGCTCTTTGAATACGGCTCTGAGATCATACAGAAATACGTGATTTTTGGTTAATTATTCTAACACTCACTTTTCTATGAAAAATGTACAAATAGATGAATGATTTTTTTTCTATTCTGACTGAGAAATGGAAAAATGACAAGATATGACATAAAGTAATCAGAAGAGACCTCAGTGATATTTATTTTGTTTTTGAGACTCTTAAGTCCTGTCTCTCCTAATGAAAAACACTAGTTAAGACTTCAAGAACTCCATGATTGTAAATGCAGTCAATCCCAGCATTTAAACTGAAATTATTATATTGACAGCTTAATATATGTATTTAGCATAAGACCATTTATATCAAATACAACTTTTTGATAACTCCTAACTGAACAAAAAGTATGACCTGTTGATTGAAAATAGAAGGTCATTATGCCTGGACTGTTTTGCTGAGATTTTTTTTTTTAATTATTGCAATAATATTTTTTAATGCTCTGTGGAATAAGTATTTGTTGCTTAATGCCCTGATTTTCTTTCATCTCCTATGGAAAAAAAGGAGTCATTTATAAATTCTTGAGTTATGTCAATTTAAATTTGATTATGATTCTTATATGTGTGAGATCTATGTGAAGTCAAAAGCACATGGTAAATGGCAAAATATTCCCCCCCAAATTAAGTATTTAGTTAGCATTTTTCAAACTATTTTTCTGTTATCATCTGTTTTAGATTGTTTGGAAGTTAAATATTCTATTTTATTGTTTGATTAATTTGACCAAGATCCGCAATTTACTTGAATTGCGGAATTTTCTTTTAGAGTTAAAAGTAGATTGATTATAGACCAAAGTGATAGTATTCTGATGGAATTGATCTTTCTGAAATAGCATGTGGCTTCTGGTACTTGGGGTAGGAACAAAACAAAAAAAAGCTTGTGGATTTACCTTTCTCCTCCCCACCCCAGACAGATCAGATCAGTCTTCAAGGTTTGTTTTTCATTCAGAAGAGGGAGGAGAAAAAGGTAAGAAACCAGGGAGGAAGTCTTGTATAACTGAAGGTGTAAACGAGTAGAATGGGTTGCAGTTGGAACAGTAAATAGAAGGAAGTCACCAGTAATGCAGGTTTCCATGGTTGAATCATACTTCCATGAGCCACAGCCCAGCCTTCCTGCTAGCTGTATGTTGCCTAGGGTGGGGACTCACAAATGGGTCAGCAGAGAATAAGCAAAGTGTTACCTTGCTGTCAATAAAATACCGTGTAGTAATTGCTAATCTGCACAGTTGTATAGTGCGCTAAATAAAGAGGATACTGTGCCTCAGTGGAAGAGGATCAATGACCTTGTATTTCCTGCCCGTGAATATGGGTAGTTACTGCAATTTTAGAAAGTTTGTTGACTGTAAATCAATTACTGCTCTATTTGCCCTTGCCTTCAGTGTCAGTGGGACTCAGAAGGGCATCTTCTACCTTTGCAGTGTGTGTGTGTGTAAAAATGTAATGAAAGTTACTATGATAACTGTTAGTACCTATTTGAAAGGAGTGTTTTCTTAAAAAAAAAAAAAAGAAATATCATTATGCATTATATTATAATAATAAAAAGTAATATTTTTATACGTTATGTGAAATTGTGACTGAGTCCAACTGTGCCTTCCTTATTAAGGTCTTAGTTATCTGCTATATCACTTCTTATGCTGGTGACATCCTTTTGCTGCTTTAGTTCAGGTGTGTGTATGCTTTTGCTTGGGGGTTAGATAATCCATAGCAGAGAGACTTAAGCCATGGCTAGTTACTAGGGAGAATGACAAGGTTTTGTAAGTAACCCATTTCTCTAAAGTAATATGGCCTTGTAGGATTTCAAGTGTCTTCTCACTGTAGAAGGTGATTTCTGCTTTAGAGTACTCTGAAGGTTTACAAATTATGCAGATTTTTGTCATTCCAGAAGTTAAGGAAAAATGCATGCAGCCCTTCAGCACAAAGTAAATGCTAACCTGTTGAGGCTCCATCGAAGTGGACAGAGAGGGGTGCTTCTGCAGTGTTCTGGGGAGTTTGGTTGGAAATCAGCAGAGCTCATTGACAGGGCTTCTCCCACCCTCCTGTACCTGGGACACTGGGTGGGGGGGGGTAGCCAGTGGGAGGGAAGGGACCTCGTGCTTCTTGGCAGCAGCAGTAGTAGTGGTGGAGATTGGCTTGACCCGTCCCGTCAAATTGCACTGTAATTTAGGTGCTCTGAATCACCTCTGGCAGAGCCTGTTTATGTCTGATAATTGCGCTGGAAGCTTAAGGAGGCTGTGCATCTAAACTAGGTACCTAAAGTTAGACCCGGTAATAGTCATATACTTCATGGTGTGTTTGTTTGTTTGTTTTTTTAACTGATACAGACCTTTGAAAGCAATGATTTATGTAATTGAATGGGATGAGTGTTGACTTGTAATTTGATATTGTGTGAATTTGAACATCAATATAACGTTATTAAAAAATCTACAATACCTTGCATTAATATGAGATATTTTTTTTTGAAGAATCAGTGACTTCTCCATTTTGCTTTTTGAGTTCCAAATTTTTGGAAGCAAAAATATAATGTACGAAATGACCTTAACAAACAAACAAACAAAAAAAACAACTAAGCATGATCAAAATTCTGCTCCCCTGAGATCTGCCGTGTTTTCTTGGGTAAATAATACCTTTAAAGCTTAAAAAAAAATGTAGATTGTCTTATAAAATGTTACTTGAACTTAAGGATCGCAAGTAGCCTGGTAAAAATGTAAACTTGTTCTTTTATTCCAGATACAAATACTACATGTAAACTGTATTTAAAATGTTTCAGAACTTTGTTTTTTTAACTGTTTTTTTTTCTTTTTTTAGTTAATAACTATTTTTTTATTTTCTACAAACATATTTTAGGGGCACGTTAATTCATGGCTTCTAGTTTGCCTACCTAATTGACTATTTCAGTTAAGTTGTTGATAGTAGGCCAATTGTAAATTGGGTTGTTTGATTTTACCATTGCATTAGTAATTGACATTTTACTTTGATCAATTTTTTTTTTTTCCAATAAGATGTGGTCATGTTTAAGTATAAATTGTGTTTGCATTGCTATGGTTGTAAATCCTATTGTAGTTTTAATGCCATTGCCCTGTGTTGGAGTGGACATCAGCTTCAGATGCCATTGCCTGTATCAGAAAAAAAACAGCTACTGTTATTTTCAACAGTATAGTGGTTTGTTGCTTGGTCTGTGGATAAATGAACATGGTGGCAACTGAGGAGAAAAGTCTGCAAATGATATAGTGCTTAAGGAGGGCTGCAGAGGAGCTTGTGACAGGATGGGCTCTTATCTGTATTACAGTGTTTAGCTGTAAAATGTGCCAGCAAACGATGTATTTATGTATCACAGTTCTGATGACCCCATTTAATCACTGTTCTAATTAGTATGATGGATTATATCTTCCAGGCACAATTAGTTGATCTGAAGTCTGAACTGACAGAAACTCAGGCAGAGAAAGCAGTACTGGAAAAGGAAGTCCATGATCAGCTTTTGCAACTGCATGCTGTTCAGCTTCAGCTACATGCCAAAACTGGTCAGAATGTTGATTCTGGGGCTATTAAGGCAAAACTGGTGAGTATGGTGGCTTGAATGGAGGATTATATACTTTTCGCACTCCTGACTGAAGTTTTTCCTTGAAAGTTGTGAATAAGCTGATTACAAATTTTCACATGAAAAATGTTGGAGAGACTTCACTTTTTTAAATAAAATTTATGCTTGGTTGTTAGGAACCATTAAAAATAATGTAAATAACATCAGAGTAATAAATAAGAATTTAAGAAGTTGTTTTTACATAAACCTTTTTTAAGCAGTTTGTTAAAGTAAAATAAGAAAATATTTTGAGGGATTATAATGCTTTTATGGAGGCAGAAATTGCAAAGGCAGTAGTTTCCAATGTAAAAATACAACCAAATCTTCAAATGTTATAAAAAAAGCCTAAAGAGGGATAAGTCCTCTGTTCTTGCTGTAGCTGTATTATGGTAAGAGTAAGAATGAGATTGTTTTGCCATACAGAGAAAGGGCAGATGGCATCACAATCTTCTCGCTGTTGTCCTTCTTTCTCATACAGAATGCTGCAGATGCATCTATGATGCTATCCACTGCTACATTCAGTGGACTATCATAAAAACACTCAGTAGACCACTGATAATTTTGTGAAATATGGTTTTGAGAAGCTTAGACCTTTTAAAAATGCACAAGAAGATAACAATAAGTAATTGTGCAGTTAGTTGCCGTTGACTGATATCCAGAGTATTGTATGCCTTGTTACTAGCTGCAGCACAAATTCAGGCTGTCGTACTGTGACTTTTTATATTAAAAAGTGAAGTAATGCTGTATAGACTGTGGTTTCTAACTCTTGGCATAATTCAAAGTCTAGCTGTCTAGCTGTTTTTAAAATTGCCTCACAGATTGGTTCCATATACCTAATCCCAACATCTGTGGAACATTAAATTAGTCTCTTCCGCTGTTTTTGCCCTGTTAATTAATGTATAATAAAACATGGACTATCAGGCTTAAAGGCCATCTAGGCTAATCACTGAATAACAGGACTAACCCAAATTCTTTGTGTTTCCGATCCGAAAGCTGGAATTGAATTAAAGCTGTGTTCTTAGGTCTACATGCTTGCATGCTCAGTACAACAACTGATGTTTTCTGGATTGTCTGCTCATCATTAATTCTGTATTGAAGTATAGCTTAAGCATGATAGTTTCTTTAGAGCTGTTATTAATTGGGCCTGTAAATAAGAATTAGTTAAATACCACCCACATATTGTAAGTGTTAGGCTTCAGGTTTGCATGAAGCAAAATTTTTAACCAGCCCAAATTGTGAGTGATTTTGGTCCCCAAATTTTATTCATGAGACTAAACTTCTGATTGACGTAGTCATACTTTCGATGTTTTTGTTTCTCCTTACTTTGTTATAAGCAGTTTCTAAAGATACATTAAATCTCCATAAAAGTGACATCAATCAGTTTTGGACAGCTAACAATAAGTACTTTTTTTCTTGTATTGCTTCAGATTTTATCCATGTTGAAGCTGAATTTATTATCAGCCTAGGCTGATACTCTCTCTTTAATTCCACATAGTTCCTCCTTTTTTTTTTTATAAACATCAGGTCTAATCTTTTAAGTTTGTTTTACTTTGTCTTTAGGGATTTTATAGTTTCAATGGTGAGAAACTCACCTTTAAACTATTGCAGATACGGAAAGCTGTAAAACTCTGGGCAGCTTGAACAAACAAAATTGAACTTGCTTTAATGACAATATAAATGGGAAGTCTGAGTTTTAGGTAAATAAAGACTGTCATGCTGACCTTCTGGCAGTCAGAAGCCTCTAGGTCAAAGAGGGACTCTGTCAACTGAATGTGCAATGGGGAAGTAAAGTTCAGTAGCAGTTAACTTCCCGGCTTTCTTTGTTAACTACAACCACTCTTCTTTTATATGTAAACTCTTAGTATGAATGTATACTCTACAAACTGTAAAATCGTATGTGATGATGAACAAAGACATTTTCAGAGGCTCCAGATCGCTAAGCAATTGATAGCATCACGTAGTTTAGTCTGAACCCCTTTTTAGGAGTGGTATATTTGCTTAGTGCAGGCACAATAACTCTTTCTTTGTACGAGAATGAAGTTTCCTAATTGATTTTTTTCTTGTCTTTAGCATATATCGTCATATATCATTTTTTGCTACCTCTTAACATCCTGTATGTCACTCCTGTAATATGTATTTTGTCATTCTTCCTGACAGGGAAAAAATTCCTTGTCTGTATCGTGTACTGTATTATAGAAGATATTTTCTGTGATACTTTCAGAGAACTGATATATAAATTATTTACCCATTAGCTGAGCTTGTTTTAAGTTCAGAACAGCCACGAAGTAAATCTGCATTCTTCTGTTTGAAGATGATTAACGATTTTCACTGAAAAATATCAGAATTGCTTCTAAGTACAATTACAGCAGTTTGCTTGTTTTCTATGCCCTCTAATAAAACGCACAGTCAACCAGTAAATTTCTTTTGGAATAAGTAATTTATGTTACTACATTATCTTAAAGTTCCTATTACCTGTTTCTCTAATTACGGAACTCTTTTCTTCTGTCTTAAGTCTGTCCTTTCTGTGGATGAAATGGTAAGTATGCTGATTGCATTTTTTTTTTTTTAATGTTTTAAGTGCTTTTGTTTTGTGCAACAACTTATGTATGTTGGCCTCAGAGACTGGCAAAACAGATCTGTCTTGTTCCTTCTTCCTGTCAGTTGGCAAGATGCTATGTAGAGAACTTTCTTTGCATTTTTTTTTCTAGCTTTGATGCCCACTTTTCTAATTCTGTATATATTTATTTATTATTGTTACAGCTAATTTAAGATGATATCTCACAACTTGATATTCTGAAAGGTTGTTTTTGCAACATCTCCAAAAAATATTACGGTGTTACACTATATCTAAAGCATAATCATGGTACACATCAATAAATGTACAGGGTTTTATATATTATATTTTTTTAAAAAATCCTGTCAAATTTTCCTTTTTTTCCCTTTTCTCAGTTCTTTTTATGGGCATGATTTAGTATAATTTACTGACCTGTTTAACAGCCCAAGGCATATAAACTCAATAATACACCGATATGAAAAAAAAAGTGATGCAAAGTTAACTTCTATCTTTCAGTTTTTCCCAGTGATAGACTTGATAATTTTTGAACAGCTTTTCCACTTTTATTACATTGTATGCCTCCCTGTCATTACTCAGTGTTTGTTCTTTGAAAAGCCACACGATAGCTGTAAGCTTTGATCTGCAACATTGTGGTTGCAAATTTTTTTTATTACCAACAGAAAATACAGTTCTTTCTATTTTGCAGAACCTATGAAATAGTATGAACGCTAAAAAGCGTGAAACCTGATTCTTTAACTTCCTTATTTTTTTAAACCTATTTGGAGACTTTTATCACATCTCATAGCAGTTGCTCAGAACAAGACATGTCCTTTCAGTACATCTTCAGAGATTCTGTATTGCAGACCTTTGACTTTTTTTCATATGGTGATCAGTTGGAGACAGTCAAGTAAAGTGGCTTCTGGGTGTAATTTTCCACCTTGGTCACGGAACAGTAGTCACAGTAATGGAGAAAATAGGAAGATTCTTGGGGATTATATTGTTCCTCATACTTTAGATGTAATGTTTAAAATGCACTACTAAAAGTGATTCCACTTCGAAAAGTAACACTTAGTTTTCTGTTTAAATTTGATTTAGATGGTGAATCAAATTCATAGAAAATCAGTGGAAGAGTTCAGCTGTGATAAGTCTTTAGGCTGGCTACTCCATGATGTCTAATGAGAAACAACACTCCATTTTCTGTGTGAATAATGTGCATTCATACGTCTGCTCAAATTCTAGTCTTTAACTTTTTATATTTGTCAAACAGAAGAAGTCCTAAAAGAGAGTACTTCCACAAACAATGGGCCTGTACTATTCTGAGCACCTGTATGCAATCTTTGCAATGTGTATATAACTAACATAAATGCTATAGGAACACTGTAGCTGTAGACAGACTTTCCAGCTACTGTAAAACTAGTATTACATCTGAAATATGACACTTTTTACAGCTAAAGTATGTGGCAGAGGCAATGCAGTGTTTTGGCACTCTTGAATTCTTGTAGTTGCCCTCTGGCTACTGGCAGTAGATGTGATTTAAAATAGCCCAAGACCATTATTACAGCAGAGAGACTTGGTATAATTTTAGAAACTCCTATTCTTCAAATGTAGTTTAGCCAAAATTCTTGGCTTATTAGTGTATTCTGCAGTTCATAAAGAGATTTGTTGAAAAATAATTGGAGTCATCTTGCAAGACAGCCCCAAACCCAAAAGACAGAGTCCAGTTATGGCTTTGTGTGGCAGGTTTTCTAATGTACATAGTAAGTCAAGCCTGATATGAAACTGGGTCAATATGAGAATTACAGGAAGTGAAGTGGCAGCAATTTCAAGCAATCTTTGTGTGACATCTCCTGAGCAGGCAATTCTTGGCCAATATGTACATATATGTAACGTACTCCATTCATCTAACCTGATACAGGTATTTAACAGATGAGATGCATAAGTAGAGTCCATCAAATTCACAGTTGTCTTTCTGGCAAAGAGCTACAAATGCCTGCATGCATATTGTGAAAATACCTCTCTTTGGTTTATATGTAACGATCTAGCTTAATTTCTCAAATGTGGTAATTCCAGCCGTATCCATGGTTTTGTTATTCATGTTTGGAACACTGAATAAGGATATTCACCATTTCATAACAGATTTGTCTTGCCAGTTCTGTAAAATTTTGTTTGTCCTGTTGCTTCTTTAGTAGCACCTTGTGATTTTATTTGTTTAATAGTATAGTTGATACAAGTACAAAGAACACTTTTTAGGTACTCTAAATGTCTTAAATGCGTTATGGTGAACTTAGTTTTTATTGCTTTTTCAGTTGGCAACCATAATTAGAAGGGAACAGTAATAGACCCTATGTCTGTACTGTTTTCCAAGTTTGCTGTGTGTTTTTTTTCCCCATTTTGTAAGAGGGATATAAAGCAAGATATGAAAGATACAGAAAATCAAATGTGCTCTTCTTGTAGCAGGTTTTGTAGAATAGTAATCTGAGTTGAGCGTAGTAATTCCTTCTAGATCCAGTGCCCTGGGTTTTAGAAGAGGTAATGGCTATGCATTATCTGTACATTTGTGATGGAGCACTATGGAATTCATTTATATTTCCATATATTTCATGTGCGAAAAACAAAAAAGCAATGAGGGAGGATAGATTTCTTAATGTATTATTATTAATGAAGTTATTTTGCACTAATATCTCTTCTAATTTCGTCTGGGTAGGCATCTTCATGTATGGAATCTCTGGCTTTATTTTTGTGGTCTTGGAAGTCTAATTTGGAAATATCCCTGGCTGGACATTTCTTGGTTGTTTGCATGAAAATAATTGTCATTTTAAGGACTTGCAGAACATCTGATCATATTAAAATCATATTAAAATAGTTAAATAATATTATCAGCATGAAATATTTAGTGGTTTTATAGTTTTTTATTTTAAAAATCTGTTCTCTCTCATTGTAAGAATCTCCCATTTGAACACAAGAAGAAACAAGGATGATATTCTGACTGCTATGTTTTGCCACCTGTTTGTGAGAGGGAGAAGCACTGTTGCTAATTTCAGTCCTTGGACTTTTAAGCTAATATATGCATTTTGTGCAGGAGTTGTAAGCAGCATAAAAATCATCTTGGGAGCACAAAGTTGAGTTCAAGGCCACCTTTCCCCAGAGGGGAGTAAGCAAACC
>VXAL01001705.1:402491-463131 GCA_013399475.1 Chauna torquata
AAAAAAAAAAAAAAATCAACTGGACAGATCCCATCTTTGGGAATAATTGATAATCAATATTGACTGTTCCAAGTTGCATATACAAGTGTAGATTGTAAAAGGATAATTAAAAGTCAAAGGGACCTGTATTACTGTTGCCTGGAAAAAAGGCAGTTACCTCAGGGCTTCGTTGTGAGCAATTCTAAATGTGGAAAACTGTCTTTTGCGTGACACATAATAGTTACTTAACACAGGGCATGTTAAATGAATTTGCTTTTAATAATAAGCACCAAAGCATGAGATTTCTAAAAAGAATAACCTCAGTACCTTCAACTTTTAGTCTCATTGATGTCCCCAAGGAAGGAGAATAAGATGTGGCCAGCTTCTTTTTAAACCCTTGGTGTTTTAAAGGGACAACTGATGTTCAGTCTGTTGTGAAACAAACTTTGACTCTAGAAGGTGGTGGTGGTGGGGAACTGTACTATTGCATACCTGAGTTTTCCACTTGGTATTTTTGAGCTGTAACTTTTTAAATTTTTTTTTTTTTTTTCTCAGAATAGCAAAAAACAGAGATTTTACTTGAGCAAAGACCATCAAAACCCTAATGGGACAGTGGAGTACTTGTTAATTGTGATGCTTCAGCCCATGATGATTTTATGGGTGAGATTTTTTGGCATTATTGTTTTAATTAATTCACTGCCAATTGTTCCATTTGAAGCTTGTTCCAAAAGTATTTAAACAGAGTATTATGGGATTTTGCACACAAACTGAGTTTAAAAAACACTCACAATTATGTGTGCCCTTTTTTTCTGAGCATCATCACTTTAGCATACATTCTTGAATGGTCGTGGTTACTACCCATGTGGAGTTGTCTAAGTTGGTCGTCATTAGCTTGAACTTAAGAAATCTTGGTGCTTTTGATAGGTACTGAACATACTCATTTCACATTAAAATAATCTTTAAAGAAGTGAAAGTAAAGTGCACAGTACTTTATACGAGGTGCTCGGAATCATACAGTGTCTGGCCCTATCTGTTACATTTTTGCAGTTGTATTGACCTTTAATTGTCTTATTGTTGGAACAAACGTTATTCCTTTTATAAGAGCAGTGTATCTCAAAATAGCTTTTTGTACATCTAATGGCCCATGACATGGTTGCAAATGGGAATGTCCAGCATGGCTTCTTTGCTGGTTTCTTGTACTCTCGTATACCTGTAGATATACAAGAACTGAACTTGTAGAAGTGAAGCGCAGCACTCTCCATATGCAAACTACATTGTAAACACGTTTATTACTTCAGCCTGCAAAGATGGCTTTCCTGTTCACTGCTCTGCAGGCTGTTGAACTGTAATGTGAAAAGATTTTGTACTTTGAGAGTGGAACTAATGTGAAAAGGCATATTTGCAAGTGTTAACGTGTAGGATATACATACATAAGAAAAAACCTCAAAGGCCTTTAGAGTAACATCAATTAATTTTACATTCAAAATTGTGATGTAGAACACAGTTACTTGTTTCTCCTAGGAGCACTATATATATGTTTATAGAAAAATCATAAAAATGTATATACTTTATTCAAAGATTTTGCTATTTATAAATCCCTTAACTTTGCTATTTACAGGATCGTTTTGTGTGCATGTATGCATGAGTTCCATTCACTCAGTGGAATTACATTATTCGGTTCATTTTTTGTAATAGTCCTTGTCGTATGGCATACTGCTGAAAGCTTTTAGAATAGTCAAAGTTGTACAGTTTTCACCACACAGAAACTAGTATTTAAAAATAAATATGTGTAAAGAAGAAACAGGTCCCCAGACGTGTTTCTTTTTTTGAAGCTTCAGAAATTTTAGGACACATTGGCTACATATTAGCAGATAAATCCACTGCCATAACTTTGCATCCAGATTTCTATTTTTCCCACAGTTAGTAGGTGCAGTAAGTGCATCCCACAGTAAGCAGAGTACACTCTGAAACGGTCTGTGGGCTGGAACACTCTGTATCCTCTGTGGTAGAGAGGATAGTTCAAAGCCAAATAGTGATCTTGTAGTCTTTGAAAATCATAGCTGTATGAAATTTTGCTGCAGTTGTAAGAAATGAGGCCGGTCCAACTAGTCTAGTAACTTTAAAAAAAAAAAACACATTTAATTTGTCTGTACAGTTTCCCTTGTATCTGAGGGAAAGATGAAATTTTTAATTTATTTTTTCTTCCTCGCTTCCTGGCACACCTCATTTTCCACTTGGTCTTTTGATAAGTTTCAACCTGAAGTGTGAGAATGTTTCTGGAGTTATTTTCCTTGCATTCCTTGTCCACCTGTTTCTTAGGATGCTATGCCCTTTTCTTTATCATCTGGAAGTTGCTTTACCCTCTCTTTGTTGCCTTGTCTATTTTTAACCTATATATGAGATCAACAGAAGGAACAATTGCTGAGAAAAATGACTAGGAGTAGACAAATCAGGTAGCAGTAAATTATCACTGTATTTCCTTCCCTACAGTTTTTATAATCTTTGTTTAGAAAGCCCTGAGTGGGAGGACTTTGCTCTCAAACACTACAGCATGGCTGTAGTCCATACTTCCTACGAGCTGGTTTAACATACTCATTTATTGCAGTCATACTGAGATGCTTTGAGATTAGTATTTAAACTGAGAGAAGTTTTGCAAGTTGAGATTTCCAGATTCAATAGACAAATGTGTATTTTCCCCTTTGTCAGTAACTGGAAGACTCAGTCCTGCTGATTCCCAGAGGTTGAATGAATTATACTCGGAAGAATTTCTGAGGAAAGTCAGTATTCAGACTTCATTTTTATTTTTTAAAGTGTAAAACGGTTTACTGGTCTGTGTGTATATATATTTTTACTTCAAAAATAAAGTAATATTCTAAAGAGAACGGTGTGGGTTTTTTTTTTTTAGTAGATAATTCCTTGCCTATTAAAAACAAAAAAAAAATTTCATTGAGACAACTGTATTTTAAGGTAAAGGTAGACAGTGCTTGTTGGCATCTGGGACCAATGTTAATTAAGAGCATGTAAGTTAAGGAAAGTACTTAATGGCAATAAATTTAACTCTGATCAAAGACCAGATGTAATATTTCCTTTGTGGAAGTGAATTTGTGGCAGTGAGGATGCTTTGTATCCATCTCAGTATCTGTTGATCAGTAGTTATATCAAATGAAATACAAATGTTTATTGTATGTGTCCAAACATCCATGTCCTTGATTGTTCTCATTCCTGTAGGAGCTATAATGTTTTGCAACAAATGTATTATATCTAGCTAAGCTGAATATATTTTTATTAGCCTGTAAATACTCTTCTGCATTTCAGTGATTTCTATACCTAATTCAGAGTGATATTTCATTTTCTTCTGTTTTTATGTATAAAATATAGATACCTAACCCTGTGTGTGATCTTTTTGTTAAGCATGTAGTCCACACCCAGGCAAAAAGTTGGCTAATATGAGGAAAAATAAAACTGCATAATGTGAAGTTTGACACTAATCTAGTCTTAGCCAGCAATGGTTAATAGCAAATTACGTTTTTGAAGATTGAGAGTTAAAGGACATGCCTCAAGTATCTTTACTCGAGAAGCATTTCCTGCTGAATGTTTTTCAGTAAAAGAAAAAAAAGGCAAAATTTGCAGTGTTATTCCGGCTGTATAATAATACTATAAAGATTCTGTAGCCTTTGGCTAAAAGCTACAAAGACCCAAACCTGTCAAAGGATTAAGTCATTTGGGTAAAATTGTGGAAACTGCCTTTTTTTTTCTTTTTTTTAGTTTGCTGTGCGTTAGGAATAATAGACATATTCTAATTTTTCCACTGAAGTTACAAAACATTTGTTCTCAGTTCTTATATTAGTCTTTTTCGTTCAGATTAAGAATCTGCTTTGTGTTAAAATTATATTAAAAAAAAAAAAAATCATCTGTCACCTATACTTAAGTGGTCTTCTTGCCCTAAAGCAGCAAGTTCATCTAGAACTGGAGACTGAAGAGAGCGCTCAGATAAAAGGTAATGGTGCGGTAATTGTGGTAAGAGTGTAATTATGGTAGACCTTACAGATTTATTGAGAATGCGTAAGTAGAGAGGCTGTAGGGGTAGGAACTGTCTCAGTAGAGAAGGCTGAGTCATGTTGGATGAAAAGATGTGTAATGCACAACTGGTGAGGGTTAGAACTGTAATATTTTTTTTACCTCTGTAATTTTTAGAAGGGTTTAGATATGAGTGGCAAGTACATGGAAGGAACAGGGAAAGGAGAGAAAGCTTACACGTGGCTGAGGTGTAATAAAGCAAAAAGAGGATTAGAGGTAGCTATGAATGAAGATGGAAACGGAAAGAGGAGAAAAAAATAATTTTATGCCAGCGGGGGTCAAGGAAGGTTGTTCAAAATGTCTTGGTGTCCCAGTACCCAGCTGAATGACCTCAGAGGCTGCTGCCAGGGACGGAAGTCACTGAATAGTTCCTCTGCATTTTTTTTTTCCAGAGATTCATTCATGACAGAAGAGAAACACATTCTGACGGAGGATGTGAGTATGAAGTCAATTTTTGCTGGGTAGAACCTCAGCCCAAGAAAATTACCTAAAATATTTCAAACTTGTCTTTTGTCCAGAGTGTGTCTTCTCCAATACGATGTGATTTCCAGTTCTTTTGAAACTGAATGTTTCACAATTTGAGTGGAAGCCAAGCATTAAGAAGTGGCAAACTTTTTGCTATCTTTCAAGGAAAAATACTCAACCTTTTTTTTTTTCTTCCTGTTCTAACCAAGGCAGTTGTTGCTTCATATGCTGAAGAGCAGCTTTGCCTTATTTGTATTTCCTTGTGTACCCCTGCTGCAGAAGTAATTTGATGTCTGCTCCTGATGCCTGTGCTTGTACTGTGCTGGTCATAAACAGGGCTCTGAGGCCAAATGGCTGAGTAAGGTCAAGCAATATTTTTCAAGGATTTTACCTTTTTAATGGAAAACTTTAAGTTGCCTGGGTAAGTTTTTCACACATTCTTTTTTACAAGCATTTAACTCAATCAGCTGTTGGAACAATTTGCTGTCTATTTGTCAGTCTTCTGCCTAGCGTACTGAGACTTGTTTTGCCGAGCTGTGCCAAAGAGAAGCAGCAGAGCTGCTTGTGCTTTGAAGGCTGGCTGTAGCAGGATGCTGCTGTCCCGGTCGCACTTGGGAGGTATGTTAGAAACGCGTTGATCCCTGAAAAAATAATCCAGGAAGGCTCATTAAAATTGTGCCCATTTTTGTTGTGTTTTGTTTTGAGTTTTTTGGTTTATGGTTGGTTGGTTTGTTTTTAACTTTCTACTGGAGATTATGATCATGTCTCCCTCATAAATGGTTTTTGGCATCCTGCATTTCTTTGTTTCCTTTCTGAAATGGAAAAGCACTGCTCTTAATCTTTGCTGCCAGCAACCTGTGAACTAGAGCCTGATGAATCTCCCTAGCATTTCCCTTCACCAGTTGCTTAGCCATCAGCTCTCTGCTGACTGTTTTTCAATGGCTCGGACTCAAACATGAGGTTAGGAGGATGTAAAAAACAAGCAAAGCTAAATTATAGGCATTCACAGACGTGTTTTGATTACCCATAAGAAAATGCAAGAAATCAGGGATGCTTGGGAGACGTCCAGTAACTTTTCAGTTAAATTTTCAGTCTTCAAATTGTTAACAAAAGGCCTGTTGATTAAATCTCAATTTTTCTATTATCTGTCTCAATGCTCGAATGAACAACACTTCTGTAAAATGGAATAAAACAGAATGGCATGATAATAATTTTATCTAGTGACATTCTATTTGTGATTGTCCAAGTGTTTTTCATTCTCCCAGAGAAACTGATAATAACATTAATGTTCGCGCTACCACACCAGAGTAGATACATATCCTGTCCAATGGGCTTACACTTCTAGAAATGTGTTTGCTCTGCACGCTTTTCCTTCCGACAAGAAATGGGATGTCCCAGTTCCCTCCCTCTTGGAACAACCAATGGTGAGTGTGCTGCTGTTGACCTTTCTTTTGCTAAGGGCAGGTTAAGATTTTCTTTCTGTGTTGTCCTGGGCTTCATGCCAGGTTCTTCCTGATTTAGCCTTGTGGTCAAATGAGGTGTAAGTCTCCTGAAGTTTCTGACTTCAGGTGGGTCCGTTTGCAAGCTGGGTGAATAAGGTGACATCTCTGGAGTGAACGAATCTGGACACAGAGGAGTCAGTTCTTTCACAGCAACATCTGTCTGCTGTGACAACCTGTTTGGAACAGATTGCCCAGAGAGGCTGTGGAGTCTCCCTTCCTGGAGATCTTCAAAACCCGCCTGGACATGGTCCTGGCCAACCTGCTCTAGGTGGCCCTACTTGAGCAGGGAGTTGGACCAGATGACCTCCAGAAGTCCCTTCCAACCTTAACCATACTGTGACTCTGTGATCTCCTGGGGAGTATTACTGAGGACCCATTAGGCTATGGAGCTGTAAATGATGAATTTGTTCAGTTCTCACGTGTTATCTTTCATCAGAAAAAGGTATGCTCGTTTTGTCCTACTGATGAAAGGAGTACTAAGATGGCTTGTGAGATGTTACATATGAGGCGTCTCATTAGATTTCGTATGCTTGTTATATTGTTTGTCTGTCTCACCTTTTGCATGTATGGGATCTTAATAGCTTCAACTCCAGGTTAAGCGTTAGATGCTGGTTGCAAACGTGCAAGCTGTTATGTTCGCTGTTTTGACTCTTGTTTTTGCAGCAGAGAGCCTGCAAGGCTGCTGTGGGTTGCCCATCCTGTTACAAGAGCAGAGCCTTTGGGCTATGTTCACAAAGGCACCAATTCCCCCCAGTTTCATTTATAATTTCCTTAGTTGTTTATGGATCTGTGGGAAGGGATTCCCGATGGAGTTAACTGCTTAAACACTTCAATGTGCCTCAGCTGCTGGGCATTGGCACTTTTGGGTTTGAAATTAGTGACAGGACTTCTTATAGAAGGATGCTGCTCTGGTGAATGGGGATTTTTGTATAGCTGCCAAGTGAGTGTCACTGCAGTTTCCTATTGATTTGATCTTCCTTTTTGTCCTGTTTTGTTCGACAGGTCAGGTGCTTATTCACGATGGAAGTGAGGTGTCATAAGATGACTCAGGGAGCTAGCAGAAATTTTTCAGATCTGTTGTGCTCCTAAGGATTCTAGATCCGGATAACCCATTGCTAACTTTGAAACTGATTTTATTTTAAAGTGAAAGATGCAGACACATGAATTGAGTAGAATAGAACAGAACAGTTCAGCTGGAAGGGACCTAGGAAGATCACCAAGTCCAACCTCCTGACCACGTCAGGGCTAACCGAAAGTTACAGCATGTTATTGAGGGCATTGTCCAAATGCCTCTTGAACACCAATGGGCATGGGGCATCAACCACCTCTCTGGGAAGCCTGTTCCAGTGTTTGACCACCCTCACGGTAAAGAAATTTCTCTATATGTCTTGTCTGAACATTCTCCGGCGCAGCTTTGTGTCACTGCTATATTAGCAAGACCGCTATGTATTATAATAAGTTAAAGTGGTTGTCTTGAGTACTCTGATTACATAGGCAAGTTAGTTTGGACTACCTCAGTTTTATGCTATTTTCAAAATCAAAACTTGTCTAATTACTTGGTAATTCCAATTTTTGATCAGAATCCTAAAACTTGTAGGGCTAAGTATTTGCACTTTTATTTAGAACCAAAAGGGGGCAGCAGCTTCCCTCAAATCTTCGGCTTTCATGCGACTTGGAGAAACAGATCCTATTCTTTGTTGGTTTTGTGTTTTTGTTCTGTTTTTTAAAACTTGAAAAATAGAAAAACTTTGTTCTTTGTAACTGTTTCTAGTAACTTTGTTCTTTATAACTGTTCTAGTAACGTTAAGAACAAATGTCCAGTCTAGTTAGCATCCTGTAGCAAGCACTTTTCAGGTGACACAACTTGCAGTAAACGTTATTCTCTCCTGTGCAGTATATGTACAAACACACATGAACATACACATGCAATTATAATTTCATATAGCTCCGGACTCACAACTTGTTAAAGAATGCTTAAATATCTCCATCAATTACTTTAAAAATGAGTGCTTTCTTACAAGCCCACACACAAGCAGTGAAAGTTTTGATCTGTGTTTGTGGGTGGACTAAGTATTTCCGAAAGACGGGGCCAAGAGCATTGATAAAACACAGAAGGAGTTATCGGGTAGGTTTGCAGACTCTCCTGCCTGCACTTTGCCAGTGCCCTTCAATCATGATATGCAACTGGCCTGGTCACGTTCCTGGCATCTTTGCTGGGGCAGAGGCTGCCCATCACGTCCAGCTGTGTTGAGATTTGGCAGTGAGGAGAAGTGAAAAAAGGGAGATGAAGATTGCATTCTGCTCTTGTCTAGTTTCAGACTGAAGGTTTTTGGTCAGTGGAAAGAGGAAGATCAGATCACACTGACCATTCTAATCTTTTCTCTACGGCTGTTGGTTTCCAATGACCACCAAATGGTAGAGCAGTTTCCAGTCATGTCTGTTGTCACTAACCAGGTGATCAGTGAACTTCTCAGCCAAATGTTATTTTGCATAAAGTACTTGTGTCCTTGATGCTGGTCCTTATACAGTGAAGTGACTGTGGTTGAGGTGTGACTTTATCTGTCAGAAAGTTAACTACGAACTGCAGACTCTAAAGGGGTATCTTTATGATGCCATGTGCCAGGCATTTATAAGATAGTAGCGAAGTTATTGCAGCATTGTTACCAAAATCGTGGGTGGCTTTGCACTGTGAGTGTCAAAAAAAGATGAGTCCTGTCTTTTGTGACACAGAGCTGTATGTGCTTAGGTATCTGTGGAAGAGAAGATAAGAGCTATCCACAATCTTTTCACATCCGCATATGACTCTCGTGTTTCCACGTTACAGGCGTGCTTTATCCAGGTCACCTTATTCAAATTTTATAAAACTGTCTGTCAGAACAGAAGGTGTCACTTAAGGATAAAAAGCTTAGCCATAGGTGTGAAGAAAAGCTGCCTCTGCGAGTGAGGTCTGCTAGCGCGTCTTAGTCTTTATCACCTGTGTCTTCTCTCCTTGTATGACAGAGGATTTTTCACAGGTTTGCGATTGGTGTTTTCAAAGGCCTTTACATTTTTGGGTGGGTTTGACTTGTTGATACAGCTCTGGACAAGTGGCAACGTATCTGTCTGTCTGTCTCAGTTTGTCCGTCTGTGAAATGGTTGCCTGGGCCACAGAAGCTAAGACAAGCAAAATACGTTTGAGAAGGCTGAAGATTCTCGTACATGCTCAACGCATCAAATTATTCAGACCGATGGCTTGGTGGCTGCTAATGTAACTTACTGTATTTCACAGACTGTTGTCCCCTTCTTTTGTGGCCAGTATCACCATCTTCTCTGCTCTGTCACTCCTTGTGTAGCTCTTCAGGAACCTACTGATAAGCTCCCTATAGCGTGTCAGGCTTCAGCCACTGCTGTATGTTTCTGTATTGTTTGCGTTAAATTGTTTCTGGTGTTTCTTTGAAGGCTAGAATTCTGGCATTATTTTTTGTCTACCTACTAGACAAAAATGTATTTTTTACAGTCTACTATTCTCTGTTAATATCTGATCTGACTGAGAGAACTCTGCAGTTTTGAGTAACATTATTCTGCAAATTTTCTCACTCCTTTTACTAGCTCAGACTCATAATAGGAAATGCTGGGTGTTTAGAGTTTTTGTTCCTCTTCAGGAGGGCAGATAATGCAGGTCTTTAAGGGGGCTTTTCCAACCAGCCTTGTTAAAAGTTTGTCTACCCAAAAATATGGATTCCCGAGGTCAGTTCAGGCTGGTGATCAGGGCACAAGAGCCTTAGTTACAGTAGTGTGTCTGTATGTCATATGTTGGCTTATGTTTTTCACTATGCTGAAAACTGATGTTGGGCTCTAACTTAATCAAGTTGTCTCCTTCCTGGATTTCTCCTTCTGATACCTCTGACTATATAAAAGCAAATAGGATGATAATCTCCTGGATGTCGCATGGCCGCTCAGTATTGGTGTTGCTAGTGGCTAAATACATGATGAATTAACTCAGCCTGAGACAACAGCTTAGTGAATAACCTCTGCATACAGTAGATGGCAAATGTTTTTCAGGACTTAGATGCATAATGTGGTGCCAAGCCTAAACAAATACGGTGAAGTTTAAATGAAAATCCTCTAAATTCTCATGTCCAGACTATACAATGAGATAACACAGGCAGGCAGATGTTAGGCGTCCTCCTTATCATTTATAACATGAGTTTTCCCCAACTAGGGATGTCTTCCCTCTTTTCTTTATCTAGTTTAGAAAAACTTTATCTGACCCCTTCTTGCATGCCCTTTATAGCTGGTAGGACTGTACCAAGGGACTGCAAAAAAAAAAAAAAGAAACTATCAGCAGAGGTTTCTATTTTGAGTTTCAAAGTGATCGTCCAGAAATGGCACCTTCCCTTTAAATAAGCGTGTTCCTTGAAACTTATTCAGTCTTCAATAATTCGTAGGCATTGCTGCTGCTCCTTTATAACGTTGTTAGTCTTGTTAACCCCACACAGCTATGGCAGGGTAATTCTCGGTATAGGTGTCATGTTCAACAACACTGATGAGGTTCATATGAAAAGATGAATTCTACTCATTTACCCCATGCTGTACTGTTGCAGAGGAGGTTGGAGGTCAGTACAAGCTTGCATCATCACTGACATTGGAAGAAAGAAAGCAGAATGGACTTTTTCTTACGGAAAATAATAAGTAAAAAGGAATGCAACAACATGACCTTGTCATTCCTAGAGTCCAGACTAACTGCAGGCCAAAGGGAACCCTGAAGATACATATTTGCTGAGTGAACCTAACCTGGTTTTGGAGAGAGTGAACAGAAAAATACTGATGGACTTTTACAAGGTTAGTTTTCAGTGCCTGACCTCCACAGGACTTCTATGAGACAAATGATTCATTTCTTAGAAGTCACAAAACTCCTGTTCATAGCTAATTGCTTTTTGTTACTTACCCTCCGAAATGAATTTGAACTGCCTGAAGAAAAATTACTGGCTTCAGCAAAAACAAAACAAAACAAAAAAACTGCCTGGCTTTGGCAAAAGCCAGGACACAGACAAGTAATTGCATTTTGTTTAATGTTTATTAACTACCTGAGTGGTGACTTTATATGCACAGTTTTGAAGGTGTTGCCGCAGTGCAACACTACTGTTTTAAGGTCGAAGGGTATTAGTGTCACTTAGTTCAAATACTGTAATTTCTTATGGCAATTGCTCTTCCTTGCTGTGGTTTTTACATTCCTCAGAGGTATCGGGTAAGTGAGTCCTCGTGCCAGATGATGGCAGAGGTTGCCACCTGTATTATACAGACACGAAACTGAGGCTTACTGGGGGTGTCCCAACAGAGGTGACTTGGGGGTTTCCCTCACACTTCTCCTTTCAATAGTGGGCGTAGGTCGGAGGCACGGGCTCTACCAGTTACTGATACTGCGCTCCTGATTCGCTCTGTGCTGCAGGTGCAAGATGGATCATCTGAGCGCTGTAAGGCCTCTGGTGTCTTCTTCCAGTCTTCTGCATGCCCACGAGACCATCTTCCTCCCATGCAATGGAGAAGCGTCCTGGAACAGCTCAGCTGGTAGAGTGTCCCAAGAGCCTGGCAATGACAGGGCGGCACTGGGGAGGGCACGGTAATCCCGCAGTCTTCCTGGGATTTAGCCAGCCAGTACTGCAGGCAAGTCACGGGATTCACAACCTGCTTGTAAGGGCTGGAATCCGACCTCATGGTTTTTTTAAGAATGAAGCAGGGATCCCTCGTTTATGAGCACGCAGCTGCCGGGGACACTGCGATGGTCACTGCCGAGGTAGCTCGGCGGTTACGACACTCGTGAGGCGCAGGAGCGCGGGCTGCAGAGGCTGCCGCAGCCGGTGGCCACGGGGTCTGTGCAGTCGGGCTGAACCACCCCGCGGAAGCTGTCTGTAAAGAAAAAGGGCAGGGAGGTGAAGCCAAGTGCTCGATCCAGAGAAAGACAGTAAAAGAGAGTGGATGATGCTTTAAATGAGTGAGTAGGACGTCCATGGGGCTGGGGAAGTCCTAGTTCCAATCTGCAAATCAAGGAGTAATTTTAATCTATTGGCTGTTTGATGTGAGGATTCTGTTAGGTACTAAGTTTGGGCTTAATATCTGATGTTACAGCTGTAGAAAATAAAACAAAAAGGGAAATACAGTTTAGAATTACACCTGATGGGGGCCGGGCGTGGGGGGTGAAGCTTTTGTTTCGAGTGTTGGAAAGGTGCTTGGCAGAAGAAATAAGAATTTGGAATCTATTCTCCAGTCTAAGGAGATGAAAGTGAAGAATGTTTGTGTTTTTGTTGTGGTGTCTGGGGAGCCTTTTTGGGGTGGGGTGGGCGGGAGGTTTTTTCGTGTGCTTTTTATTTTCCTTTTTTAATTTAAGGTACCATCTTTTACACTTTCTTACCTCAAGAGCCTTTCTTCAATTCCTTTGGTTAGAGACGAGCAGTTACAAGGTGTGACCCTGTTCATAGCGCAGTCAGAGGCTTGCCATCAACTGCAGCTGGAACAGGCAGACCATTAGCTCTGTGACCAGTTAATATTTAACCTTCTTGTGAACTCTGGTGTGGTTTTACTGTTCCAGCCTGCTAGGAGCGCCTGCTCGGGAAAGAAGTTTGGTGCTGAAGTGCTATTGAAAGTCTCCATTAACCAGATGGTCAGTCCTGTAAAGAGGTTAGACTCTGCTCTACCGCAATCTCTAGAGACATTGGAGGGAGACCCAGCGCAAATGCAGCCCTTCCAAGTGTGTTAATGATTCAAAATGGGGCCTGTTCTAACCTTCGTAGCGGAAAGAAGAATTTTAAATGTGTGACGTTTGCTAAGTCTGACTGGGCTATACCTGCAGCTGATTTTGTCTGTGAAAACAGCCTGATGCAGACAAGCTAGAGAGGCCATTCTGAAGAGGAACATGGGGATGAGCCACCACCACGGGGAAGATTTGGGCAGCCCCTTTCATTCCTACATCAGGGTTTAGTATCTCCACCACCATCGGGATGGAGAGACTACGCAGGTAGGAAGTTCTTTGCATGTCTGCTGCTAGGGTCGCTAAAAACTCCGTTTCCCAGGCTGAGGGGGAGAATCCCAAAGCTTTTTGCTAGCTGCCCTCAGCAGTCTCTCAGACTTGAACCACGAAGCACCGCAGCAGTGAGCAGAGCCATGAGTGGTGGCAGAGCCACCACCATGACACAGACAGAATGAAAATGTCTGGGGATTTATTCTAAGCCATCTTCTTGCAGTTTTGCAGGGTTTTTTTTTGAGAGGGAGGGGATGAAGGCAAAGTGCAAATTGAGACCCAACTTCTCATTCAGCTAAAACAGCTGTGTTGAGATGGGTTTGAATGGCACCAAAAAATGGGCATGTGCTACCAAGAACACTTTGACACTTGTAGCGTGCTGCAGATGCAGAAGGCATGTGGCTGAGGCATGCCAAAAGGTTGTTGTAATACAAGCCATGTCATCAGTTGCCTGCTGCTGTTGCACTGCTGCATTATCTTGGTGCCTCATTAGGTGGGAAATAGCTCTGATTACTGAGCTCTGCTTGTTTGTAAAGTGACAAGTCAGGCTAATTAGCTATGTGGGTGGAGTATTGGTTTCAGGCTCATGGGGGGGGCATCCTCATCCCCTCCTCAATTATGTGCATCCAGCAGCAGGGTTGGGCGCAGAAGTTTGTTCGTGGGCGCTTCATCTCTAGAGATGATGGACAGAGAAGCCAGGCTAAATGGGGCACCGAGATAATCTTTTTTTAGCCTGTCATACTGAGAACGTAAATTGCAGCCGCGCAACTGGCACTTTTGCACAGAGTAAGGAACACTTATTTCTCACCCTGCGGGATATGTGACAAGAGTGGGTGTGCAGTGATGATAAAGTCACCAAGTTAAGCACCAGGCCTGTGTGACTGATTTACAAATACCAGTGTTCTTTATTTACATAGACATGTAAACAACAGAAGGTAAACAACACCGCCCAGCTCGGTCTAACAAACAGGCTGCTGCTGCTTCGCTTCAGAACCTGAGGTGTTTTATACATTTCACAGAAACTATTGACAGCAAACACAGGAGGAGTACAAGGTTAGCTCGACTTTGCTTTGCACGGGAATTGCATGCACCGTGCATTGGCGTGACAGAACTGCACCACTGAGGCCACGAAACAAGCATATGTGAGGAACCCGCTAGGAGCTGTTCTTAAGGTCGGATATGGCTCGAGTTAGCAATATTTATATGTAGTATCACTACAGCTGTTCCGTACTCTTACAGCACCTTCCATCCCAGGATCCAAATGCACTTTACAAGCAAACAAAGAATCTTTGCTGCATCCTTCGCAAATGGTCCCCAGTTCACACACAAGAAAATGGAGGGCCTTGAGACAGTGACTCTCCCAGAGCTCATGTTTTACTGGTCTAGTTTCCCAACCTTGTGCCTTAAATATATCACCATTCTTCCTTCCCAGAAGTATATCACTTCTTGACATTTTAGGACACACTTCTGAATTCAAGGTAAGGCTCCAAGTGCGGCAGGTAGAAGGGCAGCAGACAGTCCCAGTCGCCACTTGAAGCTGTTTGGCTTCAATGAGGCCTATGCTGAAAGAAGAGCCAACTACTGTGCAATACATTGCACCCATCCCCAAGCTTTTTCAAGTTTGTCCAAAAACAGAATTAAGAATAACATCTGCTGCAAAAGAAAAACTATTTGAAAATAACTGTGCTGATCTGCTGTCTTGCAAATTTAAACGCAACAGTAAACCATACATACACTGTGTTTTACTTTGACTAAATATTTCAAATGGAAATGTTACACTAAATTTGTAAGACAGAAAAATACCCAGTGGAGCAATGAAGAGTTCAGAAGCTATGCTGCTTTGTGTCAAGGAATGAATTTCCTTATAGTTTAGCAGCAACAGCATCAGCTAGGGCTTGAACAGGATTTAATTGTTAGCTGTAAATTCACATTTTGGTTCCACACACATTTCTTGAAAAAACATATTGGCAGGCATTGATTTTTTTTTTTTTCCTATTGCAGATGTGTCTGCAAAGTGATCACCATGGCTTGAATCCAAAGCTGGTTCCACCTTTTCTATCTGTTTTTAACATGAATAGCAAGTTAGGCTCAGCTCACATGCAAGATCAAGTTCAAGCATCTAAGAACTGCTGCTAAAAAGCAGCTGGGCAGGTGAGGTTGAGCATGGTATTTAAATGCTCAGCTGCCTTCTCTTGTGCACTTCATGCTTCAAGTAGTTTTACTTCTACCCTCCCAAGAAGAACTATAGTGATGACCTATCTTCAGTTTTCACAGGAAAGGAACTGAAGCACCACAACTGTAAGGTACACAATTTACAGCTGCCAGTACAACAGCAGATAAAACAGAGAGAGAGAAGGAGGCTCGTTTTTCTTAAGCAGGCATTACTGCAGTAGATGGTTTTTTTTTTCTCCTTTCAGTTCCACAGGTGAAAAGGAAACTTAAGAAATTCTCCTTAAATAAAAGCTATGTACAAATTGCACACATTGCAAATGGAGCACTGAGATCAGTTACAGAAAATAAGATATACAGTCTTCACTGATAACATCTCTCTTGCTATAAACAGTGATAAACAGCATATGCTTTCTTCAGATGTCAGAACCCAGCAAGACTGCAATATTATGTACACAGGGTTTGTTTGCCTTCTGCCTTCCACAGCAGAATCCTTTAAAACTCTGTTTTCACTTCGGAAGCTGTGCAGTGACATTCCTGTGCACCACGTCTCTCTTGCTCAGCAGATCACAAGAGAGCTGTCATTGCTGTCTGGCTTATTGGTTTGAGGCAGTCTCTGGGTGTTGAGTAACCCTCACTCCCTAGTGAATTCATCTGAGGTTTCTGGTAGTCCGTACTACAGCTCACAGAGGTTAGAATACTGTTAACTTTAGGTTTATCATAGTTTATCACACTCTGGGGTGTCTGATAGTCTCCATTCCTGGTATCGGTTTTGCATGAGCTAGAGAAACTGCCAGCAGAGAGGGAATGTTTCTGTGATGAGATTACAGGTACGTTGTAGCCGTTTTCAGAGGGAAAATTATTTTCTCTTGTGATATGCCGCTCTATGATTGGGGTGGCATATTCAGGTTCTTGGCTGGTCAGCGGCAGTGCATATTCATGCCGGTTAGCTCTGTGTGGACAGTGGTAGTGATTTTCAAACTCTGAACTCCCCCTTCTTCCCTCTTCTTCGGTGTCCATGGGTCTGAAAGTAGATCCTTTCCGCGTTACTGTTCCAGTTCCAATCATGAGAGGCTGCTGATAATCTAAAAGGAAGTATGAACTGCTCAATAATACATAGGTTGATTATTTTATGTAGTTAGTGGCAGAAAACCACTTGGTTATTATATCAAATCTGTTAGCAAACGTTGCCCCAGCTCTGATTCTGTAACCTCCTTCACTGCGCAGGGCTGCAGTTTGGCAGAAGCTGCTCTGCAGAGGAGCTTCAATCTGCCATCCCTTTCCTCGCTCCCTGCCTTCCTTTCCCCACCTACCCACCCAAATACATTAGCATCATTTCTGGAGTATACACCCAAACCCTAAAAAAAAAAAAAAGAGGGAGGTTAACAAAATATCACTAGCGAACCAGAGAGAGGACTTTGCATGAAGTTCCACAAAGGAGAAGTTCTCAAAACAAGCGTTCCACTTTCGGAATAATTAAGATGCCTGGAGTATTCTTAACGAGTGCCGGCTCTATTTAAAAGGAATCTCACAGTAGCTGACTGACAAGGATAAAGTTAGGCGGAATGGCAGCCAAGAGAGTCAAGGGAGGTGTGAAATGTGTTAAGTCAGCTCAGAACTGAAGTGTGCATATGAGGGGGACAAGCCATAAGGCAAGCAGCAGGAACAGCGTGGTCGGGGGAGCGGGATGGTTAACCCCATCGAGGAGGGGGCAAGAACTGAACTGGGAACTGGGAAATGACCCGAGCAGGAGCACAAAGATCCAGTGAAGGCAGCCTCACGAAGCAGATATTTGCACCTCTAGTCAAAGAAGGTGCTAGGCTGCCTTATAGGATACAGATCTGAACTAACAGGGTTTTCAAAAAATCCCGTAAAATTATTATGAGGAAATTCAGTGTTCTAAATTTTTCACTTTGGTTCTAGTGAAAATCACTTGCTGATGCATATGGTGGCCTGAACAGCTGTAGTAGTGACACTGATAAAGTATTGTATTTTGGCGCAGGCATGAAGAAGTTAGCTCAGTTTCTGTTTTGGCATCGTAGTTCATCTGACAGGAGTGTCAAATTCAATCCCATATGTCCTGTGAATCTTTCTGGCAGTTCCTGGCTACTTCCCAAACTTCAGCATGTAGGGTGAAGGTGTTATGATATGTCACTAAGTGATGATGCAGCTCTCGCCAGCATTGCTGCTGCTACTCCGAGTAATCTCACTCTCCCAGAAAAAAGTGTCTCTGCTTGCTCTGGGCTGCCACGAGAACGAGCAAACAGCAGGGAATTTGAAGGGGAAGAATTTCATGTAGTATGGTAACCCAGAGGCAAGTTGCATGCCCTCTGCAATTTAATTATGAAATGGCATTTGCTGCACGTTTCTGGACTGTGCTGACAGTTTTTATTTCATGTTTCTTATTTTTAAGGAGACTGTAGGTGAAATGCTAATCCTTGGGAGCTGTCTGTCCAGAATGAGAGGTATGAATTCTCACACACTGCAGGAGCAGAGGATGGGGAGAGCAGAGGCTCCCTGCACACAGCCAGGGTAGCTGGATAACCAAGAGTTATAAGGAACCTTTACTCCCTCTCCTTCATGAAATAAAACTACTTTATAGGTCTCTGCGCATTTATATTGAAAGTTTCTGTAAAGCACTGAAGCCACCTTTGACAGATATCCAGGGGTTAGCACCATATGGATTTACAATAATCATTCTTTCTTTCTCCCTCTCCCTTCCCCCCCCACCATGTACTTCTCTCTGACAAAATGCATTGGAGAAATCCTTGGGAGTTTCTAAGGTCTGAAGGCTGGAAGCAGAAAATTAATTTTTCTGGAAGATTGCTGATCACTGATCTCATAAAATGGCTGGTCTGTCTAGCCTTTGCAGACAGAGAAAACTAGTCACGGATAAGATGTGCTAAGAGGATGAATTAAAAAAACACCCCTTTAAGATACAAATAGTACTGATGCAGGGATTCGCCCCATCCGGACAGTGACCTGGAGCCAAGGTAGCACAGGAGAGAAGCACCACGGTGATTTTTTTCTTCTCTTTCATCTACCTACTGCTGCCTCAGGAGGCCTCATCTCCAAAATAGTTCAGGCACCAGGAACACCGCACACAGATCTCAGCACAACTTCCAGCTGGGCATGAAATCCCACCACAAACCAACTAAGCAATTTTTCTATTTGATCAGCAGCAAGAGTCATTATATTTTGTATCGCTGCCAGAGACATTTGAGTTTAAGCAGAAACATAGAAATTTGTCAGCAAAGCCAAACTATCCTATCCTAGGCACATTCTTGCACTGCATCCCTGCCTGAGTGCCTTCCACTCTTACCTTGGACTGTAACTATTTCAGAGCGAGCAAAATTTTTCACAATAGCTCCCAGAAAAAAATTCCTGTAAAAAGTGAAGGTTCAGCTAGTGTTTTTTTCCTCCCTAGTGCCTGCCCCTCCTCCTGTTAGCTACTCTGTGCACAGAACGAGTGCATCAGAGGGGGATCGGTTGTTACCTGCCATGTCACTTGTGACCAGATCTAGTTTTTGTGGTGTCTCCTTCTCATTATTATAGCTAATGGTAAATTCAGTTGACTGATGTCTGGTGAAGGGCTGCTTGATTTGTTTCCAACAACCTGTGATAAAGAAATAAAAATAGAAGACATCAGAAAGTTAAATACTTAAAATCGAAGGCTTATCAGAAAGTTAAATTTTACTTGTCAGTATATTAATCTTCTTACAAAGCAAGATTAAAACAGGCTGATAGCCCCTTGAATTTGGAAGGTGAAAGTGAAAAAGGGAATCATCAGCTGGGATTTCCAAGTAAAAATTAAGCTATATGGAGGATTTTTCTCCTTTGTCTTTCTTGGCAAGAAGGGCTTAAACTCTATAGGTGTCTATATTGATATCTTTACAAGGTATATCAGTAAAATACCAGCTTTAAATCAACTGCATATTTTGCCATCACTTACATGCAAAAATAAGGCTTGAAATTTTTTCTTTTTTTTTTTTTTTTTCAGTAGCATAGTATAGCTTCCATTTCCTTGATATCTCAGCACCTGCACCTATCAATTAATTTGTTCTCACAACATCCTTGTGAGACAGAAGAGAGAACATCCACAGTGTCAGTTCCTTGTCTGGCGCCTATAACGTGAGGTCTGTGGAGAGGTGGGCTTAGCTCCCAGCCTGTTAAGCCCCAAGCCTGGTTCACAGTGTTTAGGAGCTTGATTTATGAAGCACATACTCTACAAATGAACGGAGTGGGTAAGAGGCTATCTCCAATTTCATGGGATTTGTCCTCATTAGCAAGTGAAAGGATTATGATGTGACCTTGAAAAATCATATTAGCAAATACGATGTTAAGTACAAATTAATTTTCTAATGAGGACGAGCTGAAATGGGTAACAGAGCTCCTTTCCCTGACATCAGCACCTGCTGAGGGATGAAATTTTCGAGCCTAGCTCTTGCAAGAAACATGTCAAGAGATGTGAATTGCTTAGTGGTTTCTTTTCTTTTTTTTTTTTTTTATGGAAAGCTGAGATTCAGAAGGCTATTCCTCTCCAGAGTTGGCCCACCAGGAAAAACAGCTACACCCCAACTTCCAGGCTGAGAGGGGACCCTGCTCTAGAAAGCATAATCAAGCAAGACAAAGTATGTTACTTCACCAGGGTTTTGCAGGCATCTCCTAAAGTGGAGTCCTCAAACAATCCTCTACTCTAATTTTACATGTGAAGTACAATTCAGTTTTGTTAGGCTTCATAAAAACAGTCCCAACCAGGGAGGGCAGCAAGATGGAAACATTAAAGCCATAAAAAAATTATTAGCCCTTGCTCTCTTGGAGAACCGCAATCCCCTCTGCTGTGAGGAAAAAAAAGGAAGGTAGTAATTTTCTGAAAAATAGGTGTTTTGGAGGAGGGAGGGAAAGAGAGGGCACCTGGGAGCACTCTTATATGCTAATTTATGCACTTTGTATAATAGATCTTTTGCTAATTGCCTTTCTGTCTTAGAAACCAAATTACATTGTTTCTCTGGGCACTGTGGTAGGATGACACAAGTGGGACTATCGTTTGCCATCTCCCTTGTATGAAAGAGTGAATTTGAACGAGGAAACGTGGCAGCTCTTTGATACGCATTTCACACGTAGTTGTATAAAAACCTTCCCATTGGCCCAGTAGACACCACAGACCAGGACAAAGCTCACCATTCTCCACTAACCTGATTTCTGAGCATTGGATAATCCGTAAGAAAGTCCTTTGGCTTCTTGCCTGTGAGGAGAGGAAAGCATTTATAAACTTCTGCACTCACAGCATTTCATCTTCACTCCTTCGCTTCAGCAGAGGTTCTGTGTGTTTAGCGGCTGAGAACAACCGTTCACTTTTAGTTTCTGGAGCATGGCGTTTATTAGGCCGCAAGGCATGCAAACCAGGATTTCGACACTCAGTTATTTCCCCGTCTGTACATACGTTCTGAGTGCTGCTGTTCTAATTCCTTCTGTCTAGCGCTCATTGATTTGACGTGTGCACGTCCTTGTATGTCATTCTAGGCTATGTTTTGGGTCTGCTCTTCTGAATCCTTAGACTAGTTTATAGATTTTACTGGAAATCCAGGGCAGAGCTGAGTACTGCTAGTGATGAAGCAACATCACTAGATCTCTGCTTATACTTCCACATCCCTACCTGCTGATAGAAGTGTTTTCCTGTTCTCCATTCAAAGGCAAGTTCATAGGAATGGACATCTAGTGGGACCTAAAGTTAGCAATGCTTCTTCTAACGCTCTGACTTGTGAAATGAAGTGGCTTAGTTTTATCTGCTTAACAGTGTATGTGTGCAACTCCTTATAGATCGGCTGTAATTCCAGCCTGCATGGTTAAGTGCCCTAAGTGACCAGGAAGCAGAAACACAACAAGAGGGAAAAGAAAGAAAATGCTTCAGATAGCTCAAATGTTCCCTTCACTGAATTTTTACTCAGCTTTCGTGAGCAAACTGTTCCATCTTTGGCAGCATTACATCTTAGCATTTGTGGGTATACGTAGGCTGAAGAGAACAGCCAGTTGCATTGGACTGTAAATTGGGGTGTGCCCTTCTGACCTAGTTCGCCTTTGGTTTTGTCCGACTAAGGGATGATTGAGAAATACAATTTACAGAGACACAGCATGAGTTCTATTTGGAAGGAAAACTTCCAAAAGATATCAATTTCCGGTTTCCTGGTAAAGAGGCTCTGGAAAGAGGGCATGTAGTTGGAAGCGCCAGCTAGGTAGCCACAAATACCTGCTATGACAAAAGACAGTATCTTACTTTCGTAGGGCTGCACAGATACAAATTCCAGAGAACAGGAACAGACACAGCACTATGAGGACTGGGACAATTATAGCTGTAAGCTTTAAGCCTGCATGAAAAAATAAATGTATAAAAGTTAAAAAGACAAATTACTCTGAAGATGGATAATTTTTACTACAGAAAATACAGCAAAAGGCAGATAATCTTGCAGGAACACTCCTTGCGAGAGAGCATGAAAATGTGAAGTTATAAAACTGCAAAACTGCTCCTCAGCCATACTTAGTTGCCGTGTACATATGTGAAACAGTGTTGAGACAAAAGAGTTAAATGTATTTCTCAAGGCTGACACTTGGCTTAAGGATATGCATCCTTACAAAGAGCAGTTCTTTCTTATTACATACTAAGTAACTTTTTTTAAAAGCCCCTTATAGCAACGCTGTTTTCAGTTGCTTATAGAGCTGCTAAATGAAGCTGCAATTTTCCATGCTGAGTATTTGGCCCCTGCTGAACTGGTTGAAACATTTCAGTCAAAATAGTTCAAGGATTTCCAAGACTGAGCTAGGGAAAAATGTTTTGCCCATGTCAAACAAAAGCAGGGATTTGGAAATCAGCCATGGGGTGGCTTTTGTGTCAGGAGTGTGCATTTCGCTATTCCTGCAGACACTTACAAGGCTTTGAGAATAAGGTAGTGCACATGTCCACAGGGTATTTACAATTTAGCAGATAAAATCTCACAAGATTTCATTTTAAGTGAAGATGGATACAATTTACCCATACCACTGCAGAGCTGAACTGAGCTTGATCTTGGCAAGAGCAATCAAGTTTCACAAGATCTTTTTTCTTGCAGTGATCACTTACAACCACTTTGTTCACAGAGACAATGCTACAACTATCAGCTACCTAACAGGTAGCAGTGTTTGGTGTGGTGGGTCACATAATTCCTGCCTGGCTACAGATCCACCAAACAGAGAGTATAAACAACAAAATTTGTTTGTTTTCTGAAGATCTAAGAAATTACCTCCACAATGTTAAAGGATGAAGATTGCAAATTAAGACACTGAGGGAGAAGTGTGAGAATTAAGGCTGACTGAGCCCCCATGAATGTAAGCATTATGAAAAAATGTTTAATTACACAATCATGCACTACTGTATGTTGCTTGGTGCTAGGGACCTGCTCTGGGAGGAGTCATGCTTAAAGAGAAGGGAACATTTTTGTGAGACCACTGCCTCATATATTACAAAAATTAGAACACAGAGGGAGAGAGTGAGGAAGAGAAGAGCTCCTCCAAAAATGCTAATGAGTTCTCAGTATAGTCCATTGAGCCTACCAAGCATGGCAAATAACCAATATTACAGGGAAAAGAAAGCCTGATACTTCTCACATCAAGGAAAGTTAAGGCTTTCAATTTCTTTCTGTGCCTCAAGACAAAAAGAAGCCATGCTCCTCCTTCTTCTCTCTGTAGTTAACCTTTAAAAATGTCTGAAGGGAAAATAAAAGTTTTGATTTGTGAGAAAGTTTAAAGTTTACTCAGGCTGGGATGAAGACGTGATATATCGTAGAGAAAATGTAGTGACGGGTAGCATTACCTAAGTTGGTTTCTTCTGATGGGATGGGCTCTGTAACAGTTCTGTCTTCTTTTCCAAGGGAGGTTTCTGTGCTTTGACTTGTTTTTTGCCACATTGAATGCGTAAATGAACTGTTCACTGCAAAAGAGAGCAGAGAATCAGTTGTGCTGTGGTAGCAGAGCACACTTGGGACGTTGTGCCTTGGAAGCACTGCTTACCCCATACCTTGCATTATTCGACAACCGATCAGCTCAAACTTCAATGCTATCCGTTGGTTCCAAGTCTGAGGAATAATTCGCACGTAGCGGGCCACTATTGGGGGGATGAAATTATTACGTACAATGTCACCAGAGTTGGAGTTGCCTTGGAACACCTGCAACAAAATGTAAACATGTTATTTGCTGTGTTTTAAAGGTCTGTGTCTCAAAAATACTCCTGACTTCCAACTTCAAACATTTTCATTACTCTAAAACTAATATATTGATCATCTGGGATGTAGCCACAAGATTTTTGGAAATGGGAGCTCTGAAAAGAAACAGTCTTTTTAGTTCTGACAGATGATCACATCTTGCTATTAGCTCGTAGAAGAAAGATTATCATTCTGTTTCAATTTTGTGTAATTTCTAGTTAATGTATGCTGGTCTAATGCTAGCATTTTTACTTAAGAGCAGTGCAGTGCCCTTACTTGGCAACAGGGGACACAAACGTAAAAAGAGAAATAACCTGGCCAAACTGTTTATTTATTTAAAGTGAAATACTTCTAGACATTTTAGTAAATTCATCAGCTTTCACTACCAACATTGAAGAATGACTACTAACTATGTAGCTGTATCTCCTTCTCTCTGTACTTGTACAGTATTTCACAGGATCAGTTCAGCCTGAATATAGAACAGTAGCCCCTGCAAAATTAGTTCTTGGAGATGCTTCAGCATGGTCTAGGATAATTTAAGAGCCTGGTCAGACAGGGAAGTGAGTTCAGCATATCTTAGATAAGACACCAGGCCACACAGGGTTCAGATTGGACGGATTTTGTCATGCTCCTTAGTTGAAACAGATCGTATATATTAATACTTTCATTTAGCATTTAAAAAGTCTTAAAACAGTTAATATTGTGCAGTGAAATTCCTTTCTGTACAAGCTAAGAAAATCAGAGCTAGTAGGAAATCTTGCCATAGGTCTAGCAAGTTTCTAAAAACTATGCTCAAGACTGAGGACTAGGTAGAGAGACAAGCTGAGCTCCCTTGAAAAGGATTAGTGAAGATCTGGCTTTGAACTCTGTGGGATCAGAGGGGCTTTTTATTTTTTGTTTTAAAGGAAACATGAGTTTTTCACAGAAAAATGTTAGCACACAAACTTGTGCAGCACACCCTTTGCCTGCAGGAGCTAGTTCCGCTGCTTTTTTCAGTTCATTGTTGAAGTCATTCAGAGTCTGTGACAGCTGTTGTGTGGACAGGTGTTTTGGTTTAAAAGTATTTATTTTAAGTGCATTTACATTGATTCCTAACAGACTTAGGCTGTGCCTACAGCCTTTTGTCAGAAGAGTCGTGCCAGCATGGGGCAAGAAGTGGTGCAGTCCCTAATGCCATGCAAAGAGAAGCTCAGTCTGCAGGCACAGCTCCTCCAGCAGTGTTGGGCTTTTATCCGTGCTGGCTGTTTCGCTTGGTGTGGGTGGGTTGACCATCCTGGTGCATCTGAAGCTGAATCTCAGCTTTGCTGATGCAGTGTCGACCCATGCTTCTGCACTGGTAAAGTGTTCCTAGCACAGACAAATGCTGAGCTGAGCTAAATACTTGTCCAAATAGCCTCTTGTACAGCTTTAATTACACTTTTTAATAAAAATAATATATACACATACACAAGCCTCTCTCTGTATGTATATCTCACAACTTCAGCAAGCCCTGGATAGACTCCTAGTTTCGACAAGCTCTCTATCTACTCCATGGCCGTAAATTACACTGGTGAAGACTATCCAAGTCTAGACAAGTCTGAAACTCCTAATCTTTCTTGACAGTGAAAGCCTGTCCTTCAATGTCAAGGCAGCATATGCATTTTTTCTCTGTGCTTTGCTACCGCTCCTACTTTCTCTTACCTTTTCTTCATTGCTTAGAATTCCTTTGTAAGTTCTCCATTTCAAGTTGTTATTTTTGTAGTTCATTATAAATGTCTTCACGTAAAAGTTAAAATTCAGCATAGTGGATCCAGAACCAGTGGTTTTAATCCCTTGTAAAAGAATGCAGAATACATTTTCATGTTAGGTTTCTTTTTCAAAGGAAGATTTTGAAATGCAAACACACAAGCAAAACCAATTCAGAGACCTTTGCCTTCAAAGCCTTAATTTATTTTTCAAACTATGTTTGGAATTCAAGGGTCGTCACTGAGTTTAAAAGTTGGGCCATGGAATGGAAATCGGTGCTAAGCTGTGAATTTCAAGCAATAGAGCTTTAAACAGAGCCCACATTAATGACTCCAAAAATGGTAATTACTTTTTGTTATTATTGTCCATATCAGCAGTCTTTACGCTTTCAGCAACAACGTAATTTACATTTTTACCACTAAACCAGGAGTTGAAAACAGGAATTTCTTCACCTGGGCCATTATTTCAAAGGCTGTGTCTTTGAAATATTTCTTACTGATTCAAGAAATCCATTCTTAATAGATTCTAAACGATCATTTATCGTACATTCAGACTCTACTGGTCACCGTGTAAATATTTTGTTCTGACCCTACAGCATGCCTACGGATCCTGCATGCATGACAGTGAGACCAATCTTATATTCTTATAGGAAGAACAGTCTTATGAATAGCTGTGATTTCTTAAATATGAAAATAATATTCTTTGATACAAAACATTTAATTACATTTAATGAAAGAAAGATTGAATTAGTGCATTATTAGCTTTTCAACTGCATTTAGTTTCTTTCTCCAGTGGAAAATTCAGCTTCTAATAATGAGAGTGATCTACCTGTTATTCTCTTCTTCTCTCCCAAGTCTATCTCTAACCATTCACGATTACTGCTGTGGTTAGAGGCCCAAGCCAGTCCTGGGACTTGAAGCCAAGCCTTGTCAGGAGACCACTGGAATAGTTGTCCAAATTCATTGGTCTCCTCCCAGTAGGAAGATGCAGTGATCTGGCTCTTGGAGAGGAATCCCTCTTCCAGACTGAGAGATTTATTGCAGCCTAGGAGTCCCAACACAGACAGACATAAGCAGTTATCTTGTGTTTTCACAGCATATTTTTACATTAGGCTAGCAACATAAGAAGACCACCCACAACAGCCAAGTCAGATGTTGCCTAATCTGGTGCTAACCTGATGCTATAGATTAGCTGTGGTGTTTGACTGTCAATTTATAGTGGATAATCCAGCACCAGAATGCTGTGGTCCCTCTCCTTTACCAATTCAGCTCCTACATGGCACCTTCTGACTACATCTGTAATTTTTTCTTTGCCATTTTGTTTTTTAATCTCTGCAGTTTTGTTTTGTTCATGTGAAGACTTCTTAGATTTTAAATTTTTTTCTTCTGAAACATAATATTTACATTTAGAGTTTGGCATTAACTAATTTTGCTGTACAAAACATTTCTAAGATGAAGGCACTGTACTGAAAGGAACACTTTACTGTAAATATTTCATGATTTTCACCTGCAATTAGGGCTAGGAAAGTTACTCATTAGAGAAGCTCCTTGATACTGCTGCCAGAGGTGATATCATGAAGGTAGCAGCTGCAGGTAAGTATTACAAAATCCACCAAAGAACCCACAGAACTTCTACACATCAAGGTTCCTCAGAACGAACAGGCCAGTGTGATATGGTTTCAATGAAGTTAAAAATAATTTCCTGGCAATTTCAAAGGCCTATACATGTTCTACAGTTTTCAGTGGAATAGTAAATGATTTTATCTAAGATGACTGAAATAAAATTCAAATGAATGAGCATGAACTTTTCCCCCCTCTTTGCTATGTTTTATGCAAATTAACAGATTGACAGATTAAAGATGCTTTTGCATCTTTGAAAGTCATAAACAAAAGCTACTTCTGTATAAGTTCAATGTAAATATATTTTCATTCCTCTGTATAGTTTAGTTCTTTTATAATGAAGATGGACCTTATAAATGCCTGAAGAAAAACTGCTTTCATTTTCTGCCACTGAAGATACATAAAAATGGAATTATCTGATTGCCATTTTTCATATGCTAGCACCAGAAATGTAGCATCAGAATACTATTTCTGTTTCTCATGTATGTGCCTATGACCTATTCTTATTCTGTTTTTTTTTCTGGCTCACTTCACATCCCTTCGATTTTTTTATTCAACTTGCCAATTTTAAAAAATCATTCTCCTAAAATATCCTTACTAGACACACCCTAGCAGTCTTCTGATTACTTCTCAGAACTTCTAAGAAAATACTTAAATAAAAAAGTAAAATGTGAATATCTAAAAATAAAGCCATTATTCTTACCATTTGAAGTAAATATAAACCGCTTATCTGACAACGAACCACTGTAAGAAAAGAAAAAAAGTAATTCAGCCTTTCAGGAACCAGCCATAGGAATGCTAAAATATAGGTGGCTTCATCATGGTACAGAATCACTTTTTATCTAGCAAAATATCTCTTGTCGGATAACCATTTACCTTGCTGCTTGACTACCTACCCCTTAAGAGCACTCTCGTGCATCTGGTACTGCGGTAGAATTCGGGTCACTTCCAGCAGTTTTGAGCATTTGCTGTGCTTTCAGGTGACTCCCCATCTCTCCAGCCTGTTACTCTTCCTCTACACTTCTACTTTACTCCTCTGCACAGGACCGTTACTGCTGCCGTGAAATCTTTCCCCTCCTGCTCCTCAAACCAGCAAAGTAAAAGCATGCAAAAGAAGCCAAGAGCTGGAAAGCTAACGGGGGCTCTGCTGACCTACAATGCACTGCTCCAGCATGGAGCCAAATTCTCTTCTCACATCAGTTTAAATTAGAGTAACTTCACTGAAATCAATGAATTTATGTTGGTGTACATCCACATCTAGTTTGAAGAAAATCAAGCCTTAAGAGCCATGAAAGAGTTATGCTTGACTGTGACTAAACCACATTAGCTCCGGCCATTCCCGCTTTGGCTAATGCGCGCATCAGTCAGACAATGAAAACTGTCACTTGTTTTAATCTGGTTCACACTAAACAGATTATGTTCCGATTAACAGTTTGGTTCTGTTATAACCGTGTCCAACAGCTCTTATTAGGAGTAGTTCTTTTTGCTTTGTTAACAGGACCACATCTGTGGCTTCCCTTCTCTCCCTCCTTGTAACATGGGCTATTTCACTTCCAGCGAAAAGCCATTTCTTGGGCCGCTCCACGCAGCCCTGCGCAACACAGAACACCACAAAATAACCGTAGTAAGGGAAAGCTGCACTTTCCTCGGCCACCCCATGGAGCCACTTTCCTTTCTGATTCCCACCGAGATGCCCCTGAGATTTTTTTCCAAAAGTGATTCCTTTGATTGGCTGCACAATAAAAGTAAAAGCATGGGTTTTAACATGAAATTAATTCAGATTTCCTGAAAATCTGACCACCCCTTCAACACTGCATACATCAAGTGCCCCTTTTGAAAAATCTTGGCCAGCATGACTGAGCAGAGCAGTAAAACAACTTCTGCACTTCAGCGTCAAGACAGCTCTCCTTCAGGCTGCCTTTTGCTGTCAGCCAGGAAAATTTCCCCGGAGTTTACCTATAGGAGTCTAACAGCCTATAGCCTAACAGCGGTGCACACAGCCATATGTTTTGAGTCTTGCAAACGGGGAAGCGGAAAGTGGTCCCATGTCAAGGTCAATAAAAACGCTGCTTCCTTTTGTCACTGGGGGAAAGTTAACACCTACGGGCAAACGATGTCCTTCAGGAATGACGGAGAGCGCTGTGAGGGAGCTGATTTATTTGGGCGTGTAGGTGGTGGAGGTAGCTAGGATGAGAAATTCAACCCCTCCCTCCCACCTCTTCCCCCCAGGCGATCCTCAGGGGCCGTCAGATGTGCTCTGCTTGCTTCAAGCCAAAACAATTTTTGCTGTCTTAGTGAATACAAAGCAATCCAGTTCAAGAGAAGAAAAGAAAATATACACCCACGGTGATCAGTAAAACGTACCCAAAACAGAAATCACAGCACTCCTTGAATACTTAAATATGTGCTATCCCTTCGTAATAAAAAAGTCACTGAGATCCCTTTCAAACTACAGGTCTGCAATTTTAGCAAAGAAAAGGGAGGATGTTAGCACTCCTAAGATCTATAAAGCTATAAAATCAAGCTGAAATATTTCTGCTATAATTCTGCAAGTCACTGAAGAGGACAAACTAATTCAGTAAGTGGTCATTCATCAATTTTGTAATGTGACAGGTGGCATTTGTCACACAAATTTCGCTTCGTCCTTTAAGGGGTGGCATCACCCTGTGCTCCTCATTTTCCTGGCAACCTTCAGGATCCTGCCTAGCCAACAGCACCAGTGACAGCATGGCAGACCTGTGCTGGTGCCTCTGCAAAAAAATGGATACTGCTCCACATTGTAAATGTATGTAAATCTCAAATCCTTCTTTTCCAGAGTCAAGGAAGCTTTTTATAAGCAATGTGGGTTAACCCCAAATCTCATATTTCACATTTCACGAGCATGTGGGCTCTTCCATTTTCAAAGACAAGTGATTTCACATGTGCTGATGTACTGTTATAGGTCTCCACAGGCAGCTCACATTACAAAGTTAAAACCCCATATATTTGTACTCGGGTAGCAGAACTGTCCAGTAAAGCCAGCCACTTGATCTTCATTATATCATTTGTGGGTTCAGGTCCACACACGGACCATGAGAGCTGAAAATCTCACAGATAACAGGGCATAACAAGCACACTGAAAAATGAAGTCGGAGGGGCCAAGGTCAGGTCTTAAGGGCTGGCAAGGGAGCGATTCATAACTCCGACGTTACTTTATAATACAGATATTTAACAGCTCAACGCACACAAGCAGCAGCTTTTGATGAGGTCAGTTTCAGCTCAAGTCACTAAATAATTTAAATCTTTAATACTGAAATCCACTATAAATGAGATTTTAAAAACTGAAGTAAGCTTTCATTTAAGGGAGTACAAAAAGCTGTTACAACGCTGCTGTCTAAGCACCGTTTTTTCCTTGCAGGCGCTGGCTGTTGGAAGGAATGTATTGCAGCTCGGAGGTATCCCAAGGACAGGGAAGCTGGACAGCTTTGGAAATATATATTATAAAAGCCTTTTTAAAGCATGAAATGTGCTGGTTCATTTTCTTAGTAAATAGGCCCACTGTTTCTATGAACGTATTTCCATGTTTTGAAATAAAATGATTTCCCTGCATCCTCCAATTCACCTCTCTTGGAATAATGGGATCAGATCAGCAGTTCATCTGCTGCTGGGATTGTCCCAGCTGCCAGGGGCAGCAGAAGCATCCCGGGAATCACTGTGCTCACCCTCCTACTTTTCAAAAATCATGCCGTCTCGCTTGTAGGCATCCAACACATTATGAGCTCACTGACCTTTGGCTCCCCGTATAATCTGCAGAAAGCGCTGGCTGTCTCGTCAGGGCAAACCAGTCCCTTTGAGAAATGTGTCATCTTTGAGGAGTGCCTGTCTGCCCCGGTATGCAGGAGAGCTAAGGTGACAGCACTGCTCATTAGGATGCTCTGTGAGAGGCCTCGCATTAAATGGGATAAATCTGAGCCCGGGTGGCTTGTTTCGGCCTGGGAGCACACGTCTCAGCTCTCGTTCGAGTCAGTGGGGGTTTTGCCGCTTGGTGTAACAAAGACAAGTTTTCATCTCTGTGGGCACTTTCGTTACTCACGTGAAATGTATAAGACGTTTTGTGAGTAGCAACATTAAAAGGACTCTTGGCAGTTAAGTTCATGGGTTAATTATGCAAACAGTGTTTTCCCCCAGCACATGTATATTTGCCGTCTTCTGCGCTTCATTCGTTGCTCACTAACTCTTGTACTGTGAAAAAATACAAGTGGGAATCCCAGCTGTCTCTCATTATAACATTTTATGTGCTACTGTCTGAGTTACTCCTGGGATTCTCAAGGATCACACACATATGAATGTATATAAATGGTTCTACTACATCTTTAGTTATGGCACAAAATATTTAATTTCAAATATGAAATATAAAATTTCTTAATTTCACAAAGCTGGCATGTGTGATGGAAAGAATTTGTATTGTTTGCTTTATGGAAAGGCTCAGTGCCTGAACTGAGCTCTCAGTCCTGTTTTGCTTGAGACGAGATTATATTATTTTTCTACACATTTTAACTGTCAAGAAAATTGTTTAAAAAAAAAAATAGAAAATATTTAGGCTTTAGAGGCCTTCTGCTAGCAGCCTACATGCTACCCACATTGTATATTGCAGTGCCAATATACAAAGCCTTTCAACCTATACCTAAGTTTAAGCACAGCAACAGACCAGATGAATGCTTGTGTTTTCCATGGGTTCACATGCAAATGTGGCCAGGGTCACTGGGAACAAGACTTAAAAATTAAACATTTGATTACACAATCTGCTCATCAACTGGCAGAAGTGAGATATGTACACAGATAGCTTTAAACTAGATTCAGTTTTGGTACCAGTATGTTTCATGGTGATCTCATAATTAGTCTGCTTATTCTGTTTCACTGAGAGAAGAGAGACACTGAATGGCTGATATGGTACTGTAGGTTTTGTTGTTGTTGTTCTTTTTTTAAAATAAAAAAGGCATATTCCCTTAGCTCTTGTAGTCTATGGGACTGAGGATATTTCCCTTCCCACAAGAAAAAATGCCTCTTGCAAAACCCAGATAACAATTAAAAATTAAAAAATATGAACCAATAGAAATGACAGAGACAGTTGCTAGAAGGGCTTACTGTACTGGATAGAGATTTGAGGATTTATTTCTGCTTCAACAACAGCACAATTAAAAGTCAGAAGATAAGTGGTAAATAAAACACCCTTGCTATAAATATTCTAAAAGAGAAAAATTCTGAACATGTCAAAAGCACAAAGTTTAAGAAGGTATTCACTAAATCCCCTACGGCTCAACGGCACTTTTTATTTATTCATTCTTCCTAGAGTTTTTTTAAACTTTAACATGAATTTAGCATGATTTATTAGCACATCGATTAAAGGTGTTTGTTGCGGAACATCATACTTTCACGTATTTGCTAACAAGGTAATTTGCAAATGTGTTTTGGAAGGAAAAGCAGAAAAAAAAAAAAAAAACCAACCCTATGCTGTATAAAGCCACATAAGCTTGGAATGTTCTCCTGTGACCTGTGCCAACACTATTTTAATAAAGCCATAGAAACAAACCTCAAAAGCCCGAAGACCCACACCTGACATCTTCTTCCCCAAAAACCATCGGCATGGTGTCCCACCTGCTTCTGCTGACCTGGTCAGTGCACCGTGCTCTGGGGATTGCTCCCAGAGCCAGCGGCAGGCACCAGCGGTACTCACTCGTGCGAGGGGATGCCATTGGCGACAACACCTTCATAGCGGCTGATGCCTTTCTGCTGGGTGACGCTAATTTGACCGCCCAGCTCATCCGTGATGATGCCTGCATGTATCGCCGACTTGCACAGCAGCGATGTCTGAAAGGTAGAAGCCATCACAACCCAAAACTTAGAGGATGAATCTCACAACTAGTAATGCTCTCTCTTCCAAGCCACTATTATAGAAGTGTTAGAGATCATAAAATTCTGCAAAAGCATAAGAGCAATAAGAAGAGATGGGTGGAAAAAGAACAGGAATCTTTGCAAAAAATATTCCTCTTTCCAAAAGTCAAGTTTTTTCAAATAAAATCTAATAATCTGGTTCTCGGAAGGTGCTGTAGGGTTTTAACCTAATAAATAGTTGGCCTACCTCAGGAAAACAAAGTCAAAGGCAAGGAAATCACTCTTCTTTGCAAAGCGAAAATGATAATTACTTCATGGACTTACCTGAAGCCAGACCTATGTATTATTGTGTAGTGCCTTAGGATTTGAGGCATGGTATACATTAGGAAATTTGGCTATGTGGTTCACACAGGGCCAGCTTGGGCACCTCCACCCCTTGACAAGCTGGGGTGCCTGACTGTCCCCTCCAGGGAGGGCTGGGTGTGCTGGGGACATAGGGGCAGCAGGGCTCCAGGGAGCCCTGAAGGTCCTTCCCATCAGAAAAGCTGAATCCATGTTAATGGTGGAGGGAAACTTTCTTTCAAAATTCCTCTGCCTAGATAACATCTGCATGAGGTCATGCCATGTGCTGCTTTTCTTTTCTAATCACCTCGTACAGCAGGAATAACTACAGCTAAGTAGAATGCAATGTGGCATTTCTCTGTTTTTTCAGCTCTGCTATTCTCCAGGATGGAGTGGTGTTCTTGAGTAACTGGATGAACAGGTTAAACATGAACACTAACTTTTTGGAAACTCATCAACTGCTTTATTTGTGATACGGTGGGATTTTACTTCAGTGGTAGGATTAAACTTACTCCACTGTGAAAGATGTAAAGATTTCAGAGGCATGAAGGGAGGTGAGTCCAGGGTGAGGGGCACAGAAAAGACAGAGTGATGTGTGATATGAACCGTGGGTAAATGTAACCACTCAGGCAACTTCATTTTAAAGAATGAACAGTTAATAAAAACCAATCCAAGAGGTTTTTAGTTATCAGTGGGATGTGATTAGGCAGTGTATAATATTTATTTCATCTCAGAGCAGATTCCTGGGATACTGCAGACAGAATTTTAAAGAAAACCCGCAAGTTATTGAAATGCATTCTATTCCTACAAGAGATAACTTCAGAAAAGAAATGCACATGGACTCCAAACAAGTAAAAGATGAAATCATAGGAATATTTAGTACGTCAAAGAGCACTGCCTCAAGAGGGAAAAACCCTATGTAGCCAAAAAGCCAGAAACCTAAAGTAGGTTTGTTTGACAGTCAGTGGACTTTGTTCTCACACAATTGATTAGTCTGTTTGAAAAGTGTTTCAGTGTGCTTATACACTGATAACACACTAATATACTGATAGTAAAAGGTATATCTAACACAAATGGGAAGAATTATTGACAAAATCCAAGCAGCAAAAATTGAAACCATGTTGTGCCATGCAACTGAGCAATGGATTCTCTCTTCTGTTTTTATAAATTTCCCCTCGTTATCTTGGGTACTTACATCTCTGTATCCTTCTCCTATATTCCCAGAAATGTCACCTGCTATGTCTCTGCAGCCAGCAGGACAATATCTGCTGTAGTAAAATAATAGAGACTTGTTTAAAAACTGGTCTGTAATGATGATAAACAGAAACAAACTCATGCAAACAAAACGCTCTAAAACCCATAGACAGTTCAGCACTAAGTTCTGGTGATCATCTATTAGTGACTATAGAAGGTAAATAAAAGTGCCCCTGAGTGGACAGCACACAGCAGCACACAAAGAACCAAAAGTTTTTCAGCTGCATTTTTGTTCAATTCTGTTGTTCTAGAAATGCTATTACGCAAGATTTCAGCCCAGCCCGGATAAGAAGCCTGCGTGCACATCCAGGTGGTAACCAGCAAAGTACAATTTATTACCATTTCAAATCGTATCAAGGAGCCAAGAAATCATAGCTTGTCCTCAGATAATCTTTTATCAGCTGGGGTGTGATCTGCTCTCAGGAGATGCAATGGAATTCGAGGCTACTTTGAATTTCAAAGTGGAAACTCTTTTTACTTATATACTATATGTATATATGCCCAAACGAGAATTGTTGAGAGCTCTGTAACAATATTCCCTTGTTTTCCTGGGCTGTAGACTTCCCTGCTGCACTACTCCTTCTCATAGCCAGGCCTAACACTATTACAGCATTGCAGTTCAAAAAAATTCACTTCTCTAGACAACTAAGACTAATGTGACATTTTACAGCAGTTAGACCAGATGACAGATACAGAAAACTAAGTGACAGTACAGAGAGACGTAAAACTTCTTTACCTGTATTCAGTGTTTGTGTAGTGGTTTGCTCGTTCCAAACATGTGATTAGATCTGTGACAAGTTTGCAAATGTCAGTCTCAATTGGAGGACAGAGAAATATAGAAAAATATTTGGCTAAACATGAAAATGCATTTGAAGACCTCTCTGTATAATACTTACACCATTTTAGAGATAAAACAACAGCTTTGGTTTTCCCTCATTCTTTTCACCTCTGTCTTCTATTCATGTTTTACACACCTTCAGCAAAGACGCACAGACCCCCAGAATGTTAAATGTAGGATTTGTATCTTAACCTCTGCTATCTCTTCATCCTATCACTGTGTGGTAAAAGCCCAGAATACAGAAAGTACTCATTTTCTGTTTCACTGGGCCTGTACTGCAAATTATCTAGGCAAGATTTCAGCAGCTATTAGATCTGCTTAATGTCATAATTGCTTCTTACACATGTGCTACTAAAAATGTGATAGTTCATGATAATAAGACATCCAGAAATATTTAGGACCAAACATTTGGGACAAAGTTTATGTGTAGAGAAGATAACGCAATAGGGAAGAAAGACTATGCCACTTATCCTTCAGAAACAGTGCTTTACCTGGATGATCACTACTGGCATAGGACAACAGAAAGCCTCGTCCTGACACGTGGGATCCACTCTCAAAGTGAACAGTTGCTTCATTGCTGTCCAGAATGATTTCTCTGGGGACAGGCATCATATTACCACAGTAGGGCCCTACAGACAAAAGGAAGATTTCAGAGTTTAGATGAGATAGTTAGGCTGGAATATTCTAGTGATTAGCAAAAGTTTCATAACATGCTTATTCTCCTTCAGTACCAATCCAAATGTTGACAAAAGGGTTTTGGCTTCAGTCCTGTATGGGTATGAGCTCCAAAGTTACCCTGACGAAGAATGGCAAGAATCCAATTGTCTCTTCATGGGAGAAATTCTAGCATTAACATCTCTCATTACATAAGCCCCAAGAGAATGATTAATGCTCTTCCACCTTTGAAGTACAGTGTTCTTAAAAGCAGCAGTAACTCAAAGAACAGAATAGAAAGAACATTTAAAGGCAATTCAAGAGATCTGCACAGGGTCCACTAGATAAACTCTCCAGATGCATACAGCTTAGGCTGCTTCAGCATAGCAACTATTCAGAAAAGGTTAAGATCACCATCAGCATACATGGTTTTAAAGGATGTGTGTGCCATAAGTCAAGTTGCACAACAAGGCAGTACTGCTTGGCTCAGAAAATTTCTGTATTTATTTGCCTTCTAAAAACATCATCAGTCCATTGAAATATATAGTTTAAGTTTCCAGAATTTTAGACAAAATAAAGACGGAGAGGAAGGGGAAGAGGAAGGGAGCAGGAAAAGGAGACAAGAGTCTTACGCCTACATTGAATTAGGTAAGAGTTTTATAGCTATCAACTGCAATATCTTGGAGCACTCCTCAGGACACTCCTTTCTTGTCACATCAGGCGTGCCCAGGACTCTTCATAATTACATTTACTTCTTCAGAAGTCAGTTCCTGAGGGGAACTTTCTTCTGAAATTGCCACAGTCTTTGCTCTTGCCTTCTGTCACCACACTTGGGTGTAAACACTTGTCCCTGGCTGCCCTCAAGCACAGAGGACACAGAAAATCACAGGCAGTTTGGGTACACCTCTTTGAATTTATGAGGATGCTTACACTAATAAGAGGTTTTGTAAAACGGCATACATTTTTCTCCTAAGAGAAAAAACAAACAAGACCCTTTAAAAGCCCTCAGACCATTTGCTCTGTTGAGGTATATGACAGCTTTTGTATACTAAATCAAGTCCTTGGGATGAAAAATGATCCCTTTGATTTTTCCTGGACAATCTCATTTTCTAGGTGGTGGATACTTTATGGTAGCTTGGAACTGACTTCTGAGATACAAGAAACTGCAGTCAAAGTACAGCACGGATTTGATGAGTGGTACCTTTCTGAGCAGGCTCCTAAAAGCCTCTTCATTTTGTTTGATACTCTTGAGGGGTCTTTTCCAAATACTTCACCAACCTTACCGCAACTACAAGATCAGCCTATAGAGTAGCCCAGTCAGAGCCAAAGACAGCCAGCTGCCTGCAGAATGGGACAGATTAAAGGAGAAACTCCATCTTTTGGCTTATAAAAATTATTAGACAAAGCCAGGCAGGCAGAGAAACAAGTGACACTTGTGACATTTCACTCGAGTACTCCTGTGTTGAAAATGACTCACGACTTAGTCAGAGAAAACAATGTCTATAAAAAGGGTTAAACAAATTGCTTAGGAAATGAACTTATCAAAAAGACAGCATTTGACACTGTGTCATACTAGACAACTGTACGAGTGATTTATTTGAGAAGGTCTATTGTGTCAGATTGCAGTGGGACAAGTAAAGTGCTAACTTAGATTTTTTTTTTTTTTTTTCCCAGAGTGGAGGAAGAGAGAGAGAAAGGGGAAGAAGACAGGAAGGCATTGTGTTTCTTTAAAACAAAACACCTGAGAAAGCTTTACTCCTTTTCTTCTCTCAAGGACTGACTCTACATATTTTCTCACCAATGCTTTTTGGCTTTTTCCCTTGCAGCGATTCGCAGTGACCTATCAACTCTGTAGGTATAATTTAGATCACTGACTCACTGAACCACACACTGGCTGGATCAGGATTATGTGTCTCCTCTAGCAGCAAGTCTAAATGTGTTCCAGGTAATTAAACAAACAAATCACACGTCATAAGCAAAAATGATAAAATAAAATAAAATAAAATAAAAATAAAATAAGTCTAGACTCATAGAGTTGTATAATGCAAAAGCCCATAATTCAGAAACAATCAGCTTAAGAAATCAGCTTGCAATGCCTGAAGACAAGTTTCTACTGTTAAGTAATAAATCCAATAAGGGTTACAAAGCTATGGTTATCTCCCAGTTCTGCCAAGAGCAGTTCTGGTGTACCCACAGACTCCAATGGGTAGCTCAAAACTAAGGGGACCTAGGACTAATTACTTAAAGGATATAAAAACAAGAAACAGTATCCACTGAAGGAATTAATATTTTCCAAAAGTTTATCAGCTGTCCATCTGCAAAGATTTAAAAAAAACAGAGGCATTTTTTAACACCAGAGAACATTAACTTGTTCTTCTGTTTTGAACAGATGAAGCCTTGCAAAATATTTTGATACAATTCTTAATAAAGGTAATATACAGCCAGGTCTTCAGACTTCCATGAGATCTAGTAGAGCTTAATTCCATGCTACCAAATACAGAAAATAGCACCGAGAGCTAAGGTTTAGAAAAAAGTATAAGCATTACCTCACATCTCTACTGCTGTTCTTGGAGATCCTGTTTAGGCTTTACTACATGAAAGAACTACAGACGTACAGTCAGTTTTTAGGAAAAGGTTATTCCTCTCTCTTCAGTGTTTATAACGACCAATGTAACCACATATGACTTACTCAATCATGCGGTTTTCTGCTCAGCAACTCCTCTCCATTTTGCCCATTTTTTTTGCAGGGCGGCCTTTTTGACCTCTGATTCTCGTTTTCCTCAAAATCAATTCATGTTACATTGACAATCTTTCAAGAAATTCCCCAGGTAATAACTGGTAGTGCTTAGGAAATAAAACTGATTCGGGGTCAAGACAGTTCTTTGGGTTCAGTTTTGACTGATCAGAGAATTGTACGCTCTGACCTGTTTTCTCATTTTCTTCAGAAAAATAACGTGATTGTTTTTAACCACATGTACTCCATCCTGTGAACTTCCATACAGTAGTTCTCCATTTACTTTAATGTTGAAAAGCCAGAGAAAGGATACTTTCCCGGGCTTCCAACACTTCAGCTCATGGTGTGCCTGAGTTAGACACACTTTCTCTACACACAGTAACACCCAGCATATTTGCTCTCCATTGACTTACCCAGTCTCCCTTCAAGCATACATATTGTGAGATTTTATAGACATTAGAAGACTGAAACCAATCAGCACCTGTAGCAAATTGGACTTAATCTGAAAACTGTATTTCCTAGGCAATAATTCCACTTGCAATTGAAGTGACCAGCTCACATGACAAAAATACAGCTTTATTATCTATTTTTAAGACTCATATGGCTCCCTGTCTTCTCTGTCCATTCCACCTAGGATCTGCCGACTTCCCCAGGCTGTCCATGTGAATACTGAACAACCTCAGTGGAGAGGAGGGATGACGGAGAAAGCCTTGGTTTGGGCCTGGTATAAAAGGGAGAAATTCATTTAAAGGGCCCTGTTAACTTTTACTGCAGCATTTTGACTTGACTCTGGATAAATATTTAATTTCTAAACTTGGGACTAAGCCAAAAGTTTTTAAGATCCCTTTTGAAATCTGCCAGATCACGTTATCAGTTTTTCATCTTCTGATGTTAGTTGTGAGGTGGGTTGCTTTGCATATTCGGCTTGAAAAACGAGTCATGAATGCTGATCTCCATCCCTGTTTCCTGTTTAAGTGACTCTCTTGGATGTCTGCTAGGGTAAGTAGGCAGGATTATTTGGTTTGTTTACTAAGAACAAAGAAAGGATTTTGATTTAATAAACAGATGTGTTACATGTCACGAAACTGAGTAGGTGTTCTCTGTATTTCAGTGTTACTACATCTACATGCCAGGGCCTTTTCTTCTTTCAGTGTCTCACTTATGAGCTGACCCAACTGCAGTTCCGTCTGTTCGCTCCAGATTCATTAATATATATGTATTTTTAAAACTCTGCAAGAGAGCTATTAGGGGCTTATGGACTTTGAATGTACCTAATTTAATATTCTCTATAATTAAATTAACATTTAATGCCTTTCTTCCAGAACTCCTTATCTGTTGATATGGTTTAGGTGGCTTAAATGAAATACTCTTATTTTGAAATTATTGTCTCCAAGCAGTATTAACATCCTGTGAAATACACGGTAAATTGTCTAATGGATATCCTTTGGCTGGCTCGTCTGGAGACTGAAGAGATTATTTTGCACTTTGTTTATTTTTTAAATTTTAGCAATAGTCTACTGCTTTTGTCTTTTTCATAATAGTGTTGTATGGCAAATCTGATGATCTTTACAGCATTGTCTGTTTTTATGAAGTCTAGTTTACTTCTACTGTCAGCCAGTCTCTGGCATATTTCCTGAGATTGCTTTGTTGAGTTGTGCTCCTTTATTCTTTCTACTTCCCTCAAGAAGAAATGTGCCTAGAGGACTTGCTTCTAACACGCCAACTGGCAATGCTTACACGCTGCTTGTTTCTGTAGTTCTCAGTACTTTCTGCTTTTTCTGTAAGGTCTTTTTCTTTCTTTTAAAAGCAGTTCTTGTCTTTAGCTATCGCATGTCTGATTCATTCTGCTTTGAAGTTCCTCAACTTCATTTGAATTCTCCAGTTTGACATTTGAAGAGGTCATTAGGAAACCCGGTTTAAATATCAACTCAAAGTCCTGTGTTCAACAGGGAATCTTCTCCCTTTTTTCTGTCTTTAACTTTAGTCTTGCAGAGTACCCCACACCTTGTGTAGTGACAACCCCATGGATCTGCTTCTCCAGGATTATCATTTCCTAAGGAGTCTGTATTGGGAAAACAATGTTGTAAATGGTGATCCTTCCTTTTGTAAATAAAATGATTTGGAAGTACCTCAATAGCTGGGGAAGGACAGGGGTTGTGGATGAACATGGATTATGCTTGCTTCATTTCAGAACTAAAAACAAAGCCAGCATGTAGCTCTTTCACAAACAGCTCACAAAAACTGCAAGGATCTGTTGTATGAAAACATGCGCATTCTTGAAATTTGTCTCCATGCCACATTCAGACAAATGCTTCACTTTCATAAGCAGTAACTGAGCATAACCAGTAACTCTTCCTCTCTCACTACCAAGAAAGAGAGCAGAGGAGAAGCCTCTTCTTTGCTCCAAACCGGTGATGCACACATGCAGGGGCAACCAGCATCACCTGCAAGGATGCACCAGGAGATGAAAAGTGCTGGTCCGCCTCTTTCTGTGCAGGACGTGGGGAAGGTGTTGTTAATGCTCAGTAGATATGAGTTGACAGCGTAGTCACATTTGTTAGTCAGGATGAGACAGCCTGGTTATTCAACATTCAACTCTGCGCGACACAGTCTGACCTCAGAATGAGCTTAAGTGTTTCTTGTTTCAGGAAAAACAAATATAACTTCCAGTTAGTGCTTCCAGAGGGTTGCCAAAGACTGTGATAAAGGAGAGAAAAAGGCATCCAAGCAGAGTCAGGCTGAAGAAGTAATTACGGTTTTAAAATGGAGGGTCTGGGCCACCTGCTCTCACAGGCTGTAGATCTGCCTGCTTGACCTCAGGTGAGATCTCCCCTTTTACCACGTGTGTGGTTTTAGCTAAACCCAAAGACAGAAGCATAGCAACAGTTAGGAATCTTTAGTAAAGAGCTGTACCAGTTGAAAAAGAAAAAAAAGACAGAAAAATACACAATACAATTTATGCATTTAAAAGGAATAAAAGGTCATTTGATAGAAGAAAAGCAGACTTTCTTTGTTTTATAAGTAGATCTTTCCAAAGCTGAAACCTTGGTCTTCTGTAACCACTCAGGCGAAACCCAACTGTTAAAAGAGTTTTGACTGTTAAGAAACCGCTCAACTTGATCTTCAGTGAGAACTTGTCTGGGCATTTCACTGGATTTCCTGAAATACCAGAAACAATGCTGTAATAACAAGTTTCCTTTGAGGGGTGAAAAAGAAACCTGGGCACACCCTTTATTCAGGCAAGACACTTATTACAGTCTATAGTAAGGAAAGACTGGCTCAGTGAATCCCCTTAAGCCATGATGACAGGTATGAGGCATTGGAAGGCACTTGGTTCGCCAGCACACCTGCACACACACATGTGCACACTCACTCTCAGCAGCCACCAGACACTTGCACATCAGTAAACGCTCAATTTCTCTAACAACCCTTAGTGACTGGCTGTGGAAAGGAGAAAGCATTTTCAGTAATTTCTCTTGCTATTTCACACTAGTTACTGACTGCAAATTATGCAAGAACAAGTTAACTGCACTAACTCTCCAAATTATTGCTAGTCACTCAGCAGATCTGACATCCACCCCAGAGGAACACATCAACCTCCTACTGACTGCAAGTGAATGGAGAACTAAGTAGGCACTTATCTGTTCTTTAATCTCTCTCCAGTCAAGACCGATGATCATCTCACAAAATTCAGGGAAAAAATGGTAAGCTGTTAGTTAGGGAAAGACTGAAAAAAGAAAGCAAAAAGGGTCAAAAGAAATACAGAAATCTGATAAAGTCATAAAAAGAAGCTGACTATAAGCAATTACTGTCGAACTTTAAAAACATTTATGTTAATATGTTCATAAGCAGTGCAGCAATGGCTGTTGTGTTCTTGAGAACTACAGGGACCACATGGTTAATCTTGTTTTCACCTATCCCTTTAACTAATTAAAAAATCAGAAGCTCTTTTCAGAGCTCGGTATTTTTAATATGCTCAGCTAATGCAATTAACTCCAGAAGAAAAGCATTTCAGTAAAGGCTGCACCTCGTCCATAATGTGAGATCATGCCTTATGTTATTATCNCCTTTGAAAAGGGACATTATAATATATTTATTTCTCCTAGAGACAACATGTGCAAAGCTGCATTAACGTTTACAGATTTGCCAGACAAAGGTGACTCAGTTTCACCAAAACTGGCATTAGGCTACCTTTGCCGACTGATGATTAATATTTTCACATCTAAGTCTGGATACAAAGCTAGCAGTTTGAAAGAAAAGTCTTGCTAGTGTCGTTCCTCCAGGTAACACTGAAGAAAATAGTGCACAGAATAATAATCCTGACACACAGAGTTCAGCTACTCTCTGTCTCCAGATTTAGAGCTTCATTAAGATTACTTAATGACCATCTTTTGATGGCAATATCATAGAAATATAAATGCAACGGCTGCCTTCACAGGTTCATCAAAGCTGAGAAGTATCAAAGGTGAGAAGAACTGTAGTGTAAAGTTTGTGTTCCAGCTGAGCAGGGAGGCTTTAGTAAATTGGCATGTGCAACCCCATATGCTTTTCTAGAAAGGAATTAAATCCATAGTACTCTTGGGCCAGTCTACAAAATTAGAGGAATGCCCTGAACTTAAATGAAACTCACCTATTAGTGTTATGTTGTCTAATCTGTAGTCACAGACTTACTAAAATGAAGAAATCACCTGGCTAACATAAATCCATGATTCCACTCATTTGTATATAACAGCTTCCCTTTAGGGCGCGGAATACAAATACCCCGAATATGAACTGAATTACTCCTTGCATATTCCATGAATCCCAGCAGGTTATAATGATGAATGAATCACAGTTATATATAAAGACTTGTGGGAGAAATCCGAAAGGAAAAGAATACTTCGTCATCTGAAGACTTGTTTACACTAACGTTGTACTTACACGCATATAGTGTGTGCTTTGCCTCTGACCAATTTTCTAAGCTTCAGATACACACCTCAATAGAAGATTGTGTGCATATTGATATTGCCTCTTGTATTCCGTGGAATTTAAGAGACCAGAATAGTATTTAAAACATATTTCCCTTTGGACCTTATTTTCTGATAATTGCATACTTCAAAGAGTAGAGGCTGTCTGGCTAATTTGAAGGATGAGTAATATTCACACTGCTGATTTCATACTTAGCTTTTCAGATTTTCCTTTTTAAACCCAGGTCAAATGCAGATGTCCCCAAACATTCAGGCATTGGTTTTAATTGCTCAGATGTCTTCAATGCCTGCAAAATATTTTCAAATCTCCAGCATCCTACTAAAGAATTTCAGTGGCAAAGCTCAATATCTTCTTGGCCGAAGGAAAGATGTTGATCTGCTTGTAGATGTTTGTAAAGAGGGGAGAGTTGTGGAGAGATCTGGGCTGAGAAACTGCTACCTAAAAGGACACTTAACAGGACTGACTGTACTTAGCAGTGCCCATTCCCAGAGCATCCTTTGCTTACACAAATGCATATTAAAACACAGAACTATAGCAAAACTATTGAAATAACTCACTTAGAGAAGTCTTAATCTCATCTGTGAATTCCAGTGTCTTTTAAAACATAAGTGGTATTGTGAATTCATGCATGTAGCACTATTTCCTCACTGCATGGATTTATCTGAACGTAAAACAAAGACTCTGTACTACGTAGGCCAGTGCGAAAGTCTACAGCAAGCTGCAGACCATAAAACCCATTACAGATAACGTCTGCTTAAGCTACAAAACTTGTTTAATCAGATTATAAGCAAAATCTGCTAATTGTGCAGTTTGCTACTGAGAATGCAAATGATAGTCCACATGCATCAGACATTACCAATCAGGTATGAAAATGGGTGTGGGAATACTTGAAAGAAATTCATTACATGGATTTGATTGCATAATATACCAGCATTCTGTGTTTATAGGCTGAATAACTGCAGGACAGAACTATGTGAAGATGCCTTGGGGCTGTTGTGTAAGGAGCCAAAATTTCAATCAGCATTCAAGCTTTATTTTTCACTTCAAAAAGCAATATATTGATTTATCCTTGTTTCCTAGATAAGCCTTGGGTTAGAAATGTTAAGATAATATCAGTAAAAATTATTCAAAGGTATGATAATGCAACACTAAACACGTATCACTTACTGCCAAGTAGAGACAGTACGCTTCAGGTGAAAAGAATTTGTTACTTACAGGTAAATGAAAGTAAAAATAAATAAAAAAAAGCCAAGCACACACAAACAGAAATGTTCCTTATGCCTCAAATCAAGCTATATGCAAGGCTTAGATATGAACATGTCACTGTTCACTCTTGTTGAAGGCTGTTTCTAAATGTTATACCTCCTTCATGATGAACAATAATTGCCTTTACCTTCATTTGTGAGAGAGGCTTTAATACCTCACTTGATCTTATCTTACTAGATGAGTTATAGGCCTATCATGCTCATGAACGAAAGGCAATCATCCCTCTTTACTATTATGAGTCCTGAGCTTGGGAGAACCACACACTTCACTGAGACAAGCAATGAGCTGGGTGACATTGAAAACCTGCAAAAGCTCTCTGTAGCTTGTCTCTTCATTTTCCTTTTCCACTGAATCCATTCTGCCTGTAATGTCCAGTATAGCACATTCAACCTCAGCTGACTGAAGGGCTACAACCTACTCCCAGCTGGCACAATCTTACGAACTTGCGATTCACGAGTTTATTCCAGTATTATGGGACTCCTTGCAGCTCCACATCTTTGCCTGGAGGATTTAAATCTGACTTCTGAAAAAGGGCTCACTGACCTGAAAATCAGTTTGACTCTTCTAGAGAGAAGATCAAAAGTCTCAGCAACAAGTTGCTGGCAAAACCGATTTGAGGAAGGCCTCAGGTTCTCTCAGGAGGACTTTGTTGTTGTTGTTATTGTTCTAAATGCACAGTGACAGTGTATTTACTCACATATCCTCTCGTGCAAATCTCTTACACAAGTGCAGCCTGGCTGCACACGTTTAATATCTGCAAGTGTTAAAGCCTATATGTTAGCAAAGGTTATCAGTGACTAACAGCTAGCAATAATAAAGGTTATCTCGTCTCCTCTCCGAGGCCTGGACTGACTAGGAAATAGAGAGATGCAGGACAGTTGACTCTAACTTCTCATCTCGTCTTCATCTAGTTAGTGAGCTAGCTCTTTCTCAACCCAAGAAGGATGTAGCACTGATGTAGATCCATGTACTCGCTGCACCACAGCCATGATGGCACAGCTCCACAGGTCTGAGGGCAAAGCCCTGCGGGCGGGTGCGCCAGAGGAGGGCACCAGCCCCTGTGGACCAGCAGCCCCCTCACAGCACTCCCAGCCTTGTCGGCACAACATGAGGTATGAGGGGCTTCGCATGCCCAGAACAAAACACTTGATTATGGAAAGGAAGAGGAAAGAAAAAGGGGTAACATTTCTTGCACTTTGCTGAGCCAGGATTTACTCACACTTAACAGTTCATGTATTTACCACTGCCTTATCTTTTGCTTACCGTGCAGTGTTGAAGAACTCAGGATGCTAAGGTAGCTGGATTCACATTTCTGTGATTCAATATCCAGGTCTCCAATTTTTAAGATCAGGCGTTTTCCCTGAGGTACTTGGATTTTCTTTTCACAAAGAGTGTAGTTTGGGTATGTCCCAGGATAGTTTTTGGATGCCAGGGTCCCACTGTCTTGATACATCACCATGTGCCCACAACCATCCCCTGCAGTAGGAGAAGAACCAAGGAAGAAAAACAGAACATATTCCTCAATAAAAAATCTGTAAGAAAATGTTGACCACAAAATCATCTCACATGCACTCCACCTTCTAAAAAAGTATTTTGTAATACTCCACCTTATGCAGTTGTTGGAAAATAGGTAATTAAAATGAATGGAGTCGTATTTATCTTGTAAAGCAGTAGAAGAGAGGGTTGGAAACACTCATGAATTAAGATGTATTTGACAGTTCTGTATAAACAGAGTCTCTCTGGTTTTGTTTTACAGCCAAACCTTACTGAAACCTTAAAGAGGCAATTTCACTTGTAGTAGGTAGGATCCCTCCTTAAACAGTTTTCTCTCAATTATCTTTCCATATTTTATTTCCATAGAAAGAGCCATCAGGGAGAGAGTAACTGAATCATGCATGAAAGCACAGACATGACTTAACTGCATACTGTCACAGACCTGACTCATCTCACTTTCCTGTTGGTTTTCTTGCTCCACTTGCACAATACAAAAAGCACTGGGGACAAGGCAAACACAAAAAGGTGGGACGAGTATCATTAGCGGTACATGCAGGCTATTTCACAGCAGCATGCCCGGAGATATCAGTGCTGCTGCCTCCTTGCTAATGGGGTGAGGGTAGCTGCTTGCCTGCTCCAGCATGGGCAGAGAGCTGTGACTGCTGCCAGTGGCAAAGTGTTTTTCTGTGGTGATGTGTAGGAGTGAGCTCAGCTTTGGGGCCTTTCCTTGGTGGAGAGGCATCTGAGGAGCAGCTGCAGCAGAACGTATGACAACAGGAAAAGGTGCATGGAAATACTGGGGGGATGTAGGGACTGACATGGAAAACAGGATGCATCCACGGAGGGGAAGGAAGCAGGTATCAGATAAGAGACCTTGACTGCTAAAGGAAGTAATTTTTAGAGAACTATTTAAAAGTGTACTAGTAATGAAAAACCTAGTCATTTCATTCTGCTGAATCTCCCAAATAATGGAAACTATTGCAACAGTGGAACCAGTGCCATATCCACATGCAAGTAGCAGTCCTCTCTTTTAGGGCAGTTAGGGCATAGGCACTCTTTACATAGGAGTCTTGCATGCTGTTACCCTTTATCACTACAAAATTGAAACCAACCCTAAAAGTGTTAAAACAGAATCCTGAAGAGCTGAGAATTCATGTTTACCCAGAATTTTAATTTTTGGGGATGTTTTGGTTAAACTGTTTTGATCTGGCCATTTTAATTACTACCTGAATTTCCTTCCACAACCATTCAGAGGAACAAACTTAAGATTTGGTAAGATTGTTTAATGGTAAACAACTAGAAGAGAAGTGTTCATAAAGAATAGTACCATACTGTGGGCTGGGGGGAAAGTGGCATGCTGTGCAAAGATAAGCTCCAAGCCATCAAACTTTGAGTCGTTACTATATAATTACTCTGCCATTTTGTGCAACTCACTCCACTGCTTTTTCACAGGCAACAGCATTTACTTTGAAGCTTTATCATTATTGCTAGCTTTGTTGCCTACTATTTAATTCTGTCACAGGTTCATGCTTGGAATAGAGGTGAATAGGAGACAAAGATCCAAAATCGTATCACCATAAAACACATTAAATATGTTTTTTTGGATGTTTTCGTTCACTTGCTTTAAAAAATACCTGTTGTTAAAGTTTGTTATCCTAGATCTATTGATTTTAGAATGCATAGGAAAATGTGAAAGATGAAAGGCAAACTGGTCTCTTGAGAAAATCATCTTTTTAATAGAAACTTACTGCAGCAGGAATTAAAATATAAGGAGCAATGCAGTACATATGCTGTCAACTTTCTTGACCCAGAGAGGGGTCCAGGTAGGTCCAGACAGTGTAAAACCAGATCACTTCCAGAAGGACACAGGACGATCCTGCTGCCTGTGTAGAAAAAAGAGCTGCCCATGGCCTTTTTTTAAACTACATGTTTCTAACTGTAAGCATTTATTTTAGTTGGGCTGATGAAAATAAAGTGACTACAGTCTGGAGCTTGGTTTGCAGCTTTTACTCACTGAGGAGGGAAAAGGGAAAACAAAAGGAAAAGTTACACAACCACAACAAAATGTCAAGGGGATGAATGCCTTAAAACTAAAAGTCCAGTGTTTGCGTGGCCTTCATCTCGCTGGATTACCTTCTGGTCCATGTCACCTCAATGAAATCCCAAGGACACTGTGGTACATCTCTCCTCAAAAAGCTGAAAAGACATTGCTATCATGGTGAGACCCTGACAACTGTACAGTTCACAAAGCATTGTATCTCTGCAGAAAGTGTACAGGCAAAACTGCAGGGACCTCAGCCTGCCATCCTCCTCTTTGGAGGTTATACAAGGTCTTGTCCCCAGGGAAACTCCTTTTTTAAAAAAAGTCCTTGAGTCAGCATTGAAGTATTACCACTAGAACATCTTTAGAGCTAAGAAAGCATAAATGTTATTTTCTGACTTTTCACTTCTGTAATGTGGATAGCACAGTCATTCAAGCACTCCAGCTGATGAGAGGCAAGCAGAGTATCGTCTTGCACCTGTAACGTCCCTCACTGCCTCTGCTTTGCCTGCCTGCCTCAAAGGAAAAGGCCGTGGCAGAAGCTCATCTGCCGAAAGAACTGAAACAATGTCCAAAATGTCAGGCCAAGTCCTAGTAACTTAGAGCTGACTTCAGCTCTAAATTTTGAGCTTCTCAGCAGGATTACCAGAGCAAAGAAAAATGTTACACTGAAATTTGCTGGCAAATGCACCCCAGGGAAGGAGTCTGAAGGTATAGAGGGAAGGCAGAATGAAACTCAGGATCTGATAATTCATTCAAAGAGGTTTAATGACTAAACATAGAAAAAAAGCTCATAAATATAAATAACTCTACTATATACAAAAGGCTCAGAAATGGAGGCAAAGTGAAGTGAATTCAAGATGTATCCCTGTTTGTATTTTCAAATAAAAAAAATGTGACCAAGGCTATCATTAGTTTTGTTCTTGTTATTTTCCACATATTTTTTTTTCAGTAGAAATATATTGGCCAAACCTTAAACACACTGAGTTTTAAATGCAACTTCTTGTCCTTATTAAAACTACAGCTTAAGTTCCTCATGTCACATTCCTTCCTATAGGCACAGCTCTTCTGGCTGGAAATATGTGTATTTAACCGGTCAATTCAACTTAGGGTTTCTTGCTAACACTAAGTTTTCATTTAGCATTGCTATTGGGAGCTGTTTTCTATCACCCCATTTGGCAAGAAGTTGATGGCCTCGCCTCAGACATCCAGGTTTCATCGCTTCCCACTGGACTGGAGCTAAGCAAAATATTTGAGCACAAGGTATTCAGCAGCCAGAAAGTCTAAACATGCTTAGATTTAATAAAATCTCTCCTCAGCACCAGGAGTTACTAAAAGCACATCAAATATGCTTTGTAAACTGCGTTCCCATGGGCATCTGAATCAAGATCAAGACCGCAGCCTCTGGATTGAGGGCGCCTGCCTGTTGGCCTACACTCAGGTTGTACGAAAGATCACACAACGCTGGAATTAAGACTGTTTACCACAAAGATAAAAATAGTCTCCTGTGGGAGATGATGGAAATACCTCCCTGAGGACTGGGAGGCATAACCAGCACCTTCTGCTGCAGAAGCAGGGCCTCCCCTTTGCCCTTTGCCTTTGCTGAGAGCAATGCATACATGTGAAATCCAGGCAGGGCCCCACCAGAGGACATCGGGACATGGACCATAATTCCCTCTGGGAATTACCAGCGGGTGGTACCATTTCCTCCACTTGGATGCCCGCGTGGTTGATGTGCATGGACAAGGTGAAAGGAGTATCCCCAGGCGGCTGTGTCTGGGCTGGGCCTGGCCACTCTGGCTGGCTCACAGGTAAGAGGGCTCCCCTGCCCCGGAGGGACATAGGTGACGAAACCTGTGCCCACAAACGAGCTCCAGCACCATGAGCTGCCCCAGAAACATCCCCCGCCCCACATACTGTGGCTGGGAATGGCACTGCTTTCACAAAATAGTCCCAGAAGCAGCAGAGCTGGAGATCTCTGAAAATAACACCAGTTCCTTGTGGCACCATCCTGCCATCCAAAATCACTTGGCTGGCTGCCTCCCCGCTCCCGCCTCTTCCCAAGGCCAGCTCGCAGGCCGAGCCCCAGCCCCTCGCCTCCGGGCTTGCCCACCCCGGCCACGCGCAGGGGCTGCGCGCTGCACCTTCTCGGGGGGCTCGGAGCACTGTCCCCTGCCTCAGGGAAGAGGCTACTGTTCTCAAACTGCTATAGAAAGGCTTCACGTACTGCAGCTTCTATTGAACAATGTTTACACCGCCAACTACAAAATCGTTACAAGTCATGATATCAAAGCGTGTTTTCAAAAGCACTGCTACAATATCCTGGCAGAAAACAGCTGCCTTTTTCATCCTTCTGATTCACATTCACTAAGCAATTAATAACCGGCTTGGCCTCTCTCCAGTGCTAAATACGTTTTATACCCAAGTGTGCTCAGGCACACGGCCAGGCCCGCACGCTCCGCTGCCCCTCTGGGTGCGAGCATTTCTCTCCCGGTTACCAACTCCTGCTGCCACCCTGCCCTAGGCCACGGCTGCCTTCTCACCACGATGAGGACCTCCAAAGCAGCCTTATTTCCCTCTCTGCCTCGTCTCTCCCTGTCTGGATGCCTGCCTTCATGGAGGTGCTTGGGGCAAGGTGAACACCATCTCCCCACCTTCCCCTGCCTGTATGGAGGCCCGGGCAAGAGCTGCTGCCCCGTCCTCTTCCTTCCCGTTCCTCCTGCTCCTGAGAGCATGGAGCTTGTCTGCTAGTTCCCATTTTCTGGATCCAGCCAAAAATCAGCTTTTTCTGAAGAGCTACAGCTGCAAGAGGACACAGCCAAAGCAAAGAAAATGCCACTGAGTTGAGTGTAGGGCTTCACTAATAATCCCCACAAGGAGACATGAGATTCATCTCATCTTCCATGTTGCCTTCCCTGAAGTAATAACCTCCAGCTTATTAAAAGATACAGTAATAACTGTCAAGAAAGAGTTCTGCGCCCAGGTTTGAAAGAAGACTCAAGTTATGCATAAAAACAGATGAGGATCTAAAAAAGAAATCAAACCTTTCCAATCAGACCTGTGCCCTCCCTGATCACATGGGAGAGGAGAAAAGACCAGGGGAAAACCAAGATTTTTTGCCTTCTGCCATCCATACTCACCAATGTGGTCTGACAACACAGGTTAGGTTTTCATACAGCTCCTATGACCTTTGTCACTAACAGAAGCATGCATGCTGCAAATTAGGTGGGTTTGTGCCTTCACCACTTTGCCAGTGATCAAGTAAGGCCCAGAGTTCTTCGCTTCTAACCTCTCCACCAACAAACCTGGGTCATAAGCTCTTTTGGCTCAATGGCTCTTTACTACGCCATTATAATGCAAGAGAGAAGTCACCATGCGATCGGGAACTAAGCCTATCACTTTTCCAGAGAATGTCAGAAACCTCAGATCTCTTTGCTTTTCCTGGCAATGGGCTCAAGCGGCTAGCAGAAACAAAGGGCAACATCACAGGCCTGGGGCATTGTTGTGTGGGTGAGCATCACCAGTCCTCCACGCTGCCTCCCTGGTGGCATTGGCGCCTAGATGCCATTTATGCCAGCAGAGCAGCTGGCCGAGCTCTGTGTGAAAGAAGTACATAAATCCACGGCAGGTTTTTTCAGAAGTCCAGCTTTAGATTCCTCACAGCGTTTTGTGGAGACTGCAAAGAGTATTTTCAAATGATGAAAGAAACTACTGGAAATTAAGGCAAATCTATAACCATCTGAAAAAAAAAAAAAAGACTGCAATCTTATTTGGCTTTTAAATTAGTATTAATATCTTTTCAAGGAAAGAAGTCCCCCACTTCATAGTATGCCCTACTGCAGATGGAAAAATAAGTATGGTGTAAACTTTTTCTTTGATTTGCATTCTCATTTGTTTGACTCCATAGGGTCCCCAAGAAACATTTTAACCCCTGTGCTGCAGCTGTCCCTTGTGACACTCATTTTGCTGCCAAAGCTAACCAAGCAGGAGCTGGGGAGTGCTGGGAGGGGGGCCAAGGCCAGGAAGGGAAGGTAGAGCAGCAGAAGAAACAAAGGAACATTGTAGAGTGCTGATTTTGTAGCCCAAATTATTTACTTACCAACTTCAAAGGGATGCAAAAGGAGAAGGAGGTCAAACAAACTAGAGAGTATTTTTCCCTCCTCCTCACAGACATTATTTACAGTAATGTCTCTCTTAAAGTAGGAGTGAGAATGCAGCAAATGATCTCAAATTGGTTCCACAGCGGTTCTATAAATCACAAATTCCTACCGTGCGCCCAGCTGCGATTGCACCCCCCTAGCCATTTGGCAGTGGCTGGGGGCTGGCTTTCCCTGTGACTTTCCTGCAACAAGCCTCTGGGGATGCCCTGCCTCAGACATGTAAGAAGTAATTTTGGTAACCAGTTGGATTGCCATCATCAAGTATATAAAAAAAAAAAAATCACTGATAACCATTTTTATGTTCCTTATAGCGCAAAGTAGCTTCCAACTATATTACCATTTTTCAAAATTAAAGAGTTTAGCAATACTTAGCAAGCACACACATACAGCAGTAGCTAGGGAAACCCTTATGGCTGTGCTGACCTACATGGCAGTGACTTCACTGGATTGCCACAAACAACATGGGCAGCCTTTACTACCCCAGAAACTTCTCACCTTTGCAGAAGTTTACAAAGATGAAAATCTTGCAAGAACTAGGCTTTCATTTATTTCGCTACTAGTATGTTCAAAAAAAAAAAAAAAAGCAAGCAGAAGTCTCCTTATGAACTACTACTTCCATCAACAGGAAGCCATGTTTCCCTAAAGAGGCAACTTTACACTCAGCATTCAGGCTCACAATCTTAACAAGGAATAGAATAAGTCTCACTTAAACTAAAGCAAATATAAGCCAGAACCTCACACACTGAAACTCCTCGAGTTTCTCTGTATCCATAAAGATTTGATTAATTTTGCCACTTAATCAATTAACTTTCTGGAGACCAACCATGTCCTCTGCATATACATCTTAGGGACTTGTGTCACGATGAAGCCTAACACTACCTGGCTACATCTATGCATGAGAACAAGTGACAAGACAATTCAGATTACCATAGAAATCACAGTGCCAGGAAGAGAGAACAGCAGCTACAGCCTTGATAGTCCCTTTCCTATGAATTATTTATGAGGACACAGGATTAAGAAGTTGCTGCATTCTGGAAAGAACAAGATCATGCAACATGTAAGGGACAAGGTTTACACAAAAATTTAAATAGCATCATACAATTCTCTTGCTTTGCTTCTAACTGAATACTCAGAAGTAGTAGCAAACGAGGTTTGCCTTTGCTTTTCAGGATGACTATCTGGTTCCATCACAATCTGTGAAAGACAGACAGTACCAGAGTACATGTCAAAAATAAGCATGTTTTAGTCACAGCTTCCAGGACTTAGGCAGTATACCCAAATGTAGTTCTACAGAGAAGCGAGTTTCAGCACTGGAATTTGCTTTTCAGCATTCTAAATACGGCAATCTTGTGCCTGTGGGTGTGAGAAAACTTCTGTATGCATTTTAACTGCAGCAACAAAAAAAGACTTATTTATTTATTCACTGCATAGCTGCATTTAATATTTATCAATGCCTTTCTTTTATGAATGTGGGATATTGCTGTGACTCATCACCTCAACATTTAATTAGTCTGTGTGGTTTTAGGAACAGATGTGGGAATGGATCTACATATTTATGGATGTTTCAGAGGAATCCTGCGTGTATGGTCCTCATTTTGTAAAACAGAAGCTGATTTTTCGTTTTCCAACAAATATCTGCCTACTTTAACATACATGTCCACAATAAGGTGTCCATCCTCAGATAACAGACGTGCTAAGAAGGCACTGAGAAGGCACAAGCACTTGGTTCACTGCCCAAGCACTGGCTGTAGCTGCATACTCTGAAGGAACCTTGGAGGACTGTATGTGTGAACGTGATCATGCTCCTCCACCAGCCACTCATGTAGAGTGGACCTTGGTGAAGCGCTAGTACTGTAAAGGCTACGGGGAATAAATATCCCACAAACAGGCATTTCTTTCCTGTCCCTCTGCCCACAGTATCCCAGCAACGTGGCTGGGACACAACAGGAAATGGAGCCCCTGCTGCCCCATGCCAGGCCCCCCCGGGTTTGGTGGGGCCATTCTGCTATCAGGGCACCTTCTCTGATTCCCCTAATTTGGGGCAAACATGCAGTTGGATTTCTATTAAGGGCTTTTCAGGCAAAGTAGGAAATGCTAATCTTAACTGAGAGACATATCATATATATGCAAATTGCTTGCTCTACTTTCTCCATCTGTTTTTTTTCCCAGGTTTTTCTCTTTCTTATGTTTTACTGGAGATTAACTTACAGTATATTGCACTGAATTGGGGCTGTGTGGGAAACATATGCTGCAAGCTCAGGGCCAAACTCGAATATTGGGTTGCACAAGAATAGGAATATTCACAGCCATGGTAAGGACTGGCAAACGCACAGGGACAGGAAATTCAGAGACATCAGGTTAAAGAGAGGCTGAAGCAGAGCTGTTCCAGTTAAGGTAGCAGGTGGGAAGGCAAGATTTCACAACAGCTTTAATTTGGGTAAGAGGAAATGCTTGAACATCATAGGATCAACCCCCACGTCTTTTGTTTTTAATATGTAATTCCCTTGTTAGCGTGATACAAATGTTTTGTACCGCCCTGTGTACACCACTTACACTGCAACTCCATATTTTCCTTGACCGGATTTTTTCTCTCCTTTTTTTTTTTTTTTTTTTTTTATTAGTTTAACTCTTGTTTTCATGTTCTGAAACAGGATATGGCAGAAAGGTCTGCCCAGTTTTTCACTCATCTTAAGAGTGAATATTTCAGTGCAACTGCTCAGCCACTGATTTATTTTGATACAAGATTATTCTGCTTTCCACCTAGAGAACACAGGGAATGAATTTCTTCTAAAAAGGAGATTCATTTTCAAACCACAAGCATCAGTACTTCTTGAAAATCAGCATGTTCTCAGATACATGTTTTACGGACAAGTTTAACTATGCCTCTTCTACCTGTGATAAAATACTAGTAGACCAGCAAATGCTGACTCCTTGGATTTGAAAATGTTAACAGTTATGACCACCCAGTTTCTCATCATACATGGCACAACACTTCGTATTACAGCTTATCTATTGAATGTGTTTTAAACTCTTCAGTGTGAGCACAGAGCCTACGGCTCCCAAGCATTTCAACCTCAATTCCCCCTTCCCTGACACAGGAAACATGGGATAATACAAAACCCTGGCTTTGGGAACAAGCTGAGGCAACAGGGAGGGCAACATCTCTAGTGTTAGCCATGGACCTTGCTGCCAAATCCTCCCAGTGGAGGGGAATGCTCAGGATCTTTGAATTTACTTTACAGGTTTAGATATGTTTTTTCATACTTGGAGGATAAAAATTGACTTTTTTTTTTTTAAAGTATTCCGAGATTTTTTTGCATAGCTGACTTAAGTCAAAGCATCCTACCAACACAGAACTGGTACAGCACTAGAGTAAAACAGATTTAAATGGTTTCAAGAAGTTGCATGTCCCTGCTCTGCACAGCTGCAACAACAAGGCTCAGCCATGTAACAAAGTCATTCTGTTTGGATTGGTGAAGAAACCCACCTACGTTTCCATTGTTTGGAGGTCTCTCCTTACTACACCATGAAGAAAAGTTTTGTTTGATTTCTGACGGGACACATGGGCCTTTGTATAGCACAAGGGATCGCATCCAGAATTCCCCATGTGTTTTTGTAATTTGAAATAAAACAAATAAATACAATTTTTATTCAGTAGACATGAACATCTGGAAGATGACATCAACATGACTTCAACTTTAATGTCAAAGCATTAGACTGAAATCCAATACTGTTGAACAATTTGCGGTGGGAATGCCAGAAACTTGAACATCACAGATTAAAACTGTGATGGAAACAAGGTTTCTGCAGCAGCTGAGGGAACAAACAATGTTTTGGAGCTCTACTAAATGTGGAGTGGAGGAATAATACAACAAACCTGTAACTGCCTGTTGAAATTACTGCAATTACAGTAGCAGCTTGAGCTTAAACATGATACTAAATACCAAAATGAAGATGCTCCTCTGGAGGAGGCTGCGGATCTGTTTCCAGCCTTGCTCTGCCTTCCCCCCTTTATTCTCCTGTCTTACTTCAGGTGCAGGATGGTCTGAATGCACTTGCCCTTTCCTCTGTCTATGCAGAGAAGCAGCACGGGGCTGCTGCACAAGCAACTGCTGCAGCCAGGCAGCAACCCTGTCCCACCAGCAAAATGGAAATAACGAGCAAGGTTGCACAGGGACTGGAAACGCTAGTCAGGGAGGATGACAAAGTCCCACCACCACCAAGCTAAGCCTTCACACCTTGGAAGGAAATCCCTGAGAGGAACGTCCTGGTTCTGTTGAAAGAAGAGAAGGAACAAAGAACCAAAATATTTCCTTCTCGTAGTGCTCTCAGCTCCTGGGCTTAATTACACAATATAACAAATCCTAACCATAACTGCTGACAGCCTACCTATGCGCAAACGTCCAGCCAGCCTCAGAAATGTGGCTTTATCACTCACATGATTTTCACAGACAAAAGGGGTTTAATTAGATAGTTCATAATTTATTCTGAAAGCAAAAATGAAGATATCTATATACACTTAAAACTAGTCAAGCCATTATTGTTATTATTTTTAAATTTAACAACACTAGAAGATTGTCCCAGTTTGAAGTTTCCTAATCCAATGGTAACTAATTAAACCTTTTGGGGAAGTTGCGTGCTTATTCTTATGCATTGCCATTAACATTTTTTTTATTGCAGATAGTTGGGATCCATCGCCATTCCACTGAATCCAGCCTGAAGGATTTTATTTTGATTTTTGTCTGGCTTGTTTTGTTCTTAACAGGAGGCGTAAACCCATGTGTTGATGAGTACATGCCACGGGAGAGCATCTGATATGATACAGCCAGCCCCAAACCTCCAGCAATGTCTACACTGAGGACTTCAGTGCCCACCACCACTCAGGACCACACTTCTCACCATGGTATGTTGCCTCAGATGAGCTTTCTAAGCTGTAGTACCTCCGGTAACTAAAAGAGCTTTGAGAAGGTACCTTAAGTATCTCTATGTAGTAATGTAAGCATCCTCAAAACTGGTGTTTTTCAAGCTATTTAACTGTGCTATATATGTAGCTCCAGTGGACTAAAGTTGGCATGGTTTGATAAATATAAATGAATATATTTTGCATATGCAAATCAACATGTAATTTCTATGAAATATTATTCAGCAGCCATGCATGTAAGGTGCCTGTGCAGGTAACTCAGGGAACAGCTTTCCCAAGGCATCTTTTTCTCCCTCATTTGAAATACATCCTCTGGTAACCTAAAGAGAAGTACATATAAAGGGCTTAGGCCTATTTATAGCAAAGTCTGTGCAACTAAAACCACGGCAGTTCTCATGCGGTGGGTATACACAGTCCTTATGAACCACAACTGGAAAACTGTTACCTCTGTCTTCAGCAATTCTAGTCAGCACTCACAACGCAATAAGGAGGGAGCCAAGGAAGGAAGTAGACATACGGACAAAATGCAAACAAACTGAAAAATATACCAATTGGTTATATTCAGAAACTGTGGGGGGTGTGGAATGTGTATGTACAAGAAAGGTTCATCTTTATCTGCATTGCAAACTGCTGGAAATGGGTATGCAGACTAGATTAGCATTATCACACCAATATTCTTCAGCGTGTGTCTTGTACAAGCCCCTGAGAACAGGCATATTCTCTCATATTCAATGTGATAACAGCATATGCAGCAATTAACAGCCTTGACTCAAAATTGTTTAAAAGTCTACTGCCCAAAAATTCCTCCAACTTACGAAAAAAAGTGTTGGGTGCAACTGTCAACAGACCCAGAAATACTGCAAGCAAAGTTCACATTTGGATGCTGATCTGCAGATCCCACATGAACTAGTTTCACTGCTGTGCTTTATTTGAAGTGAAAATAAATGAGTTATAGCAAGAGTGGTGGCTTCAATCTTGCTCTTAATAGAGTGAAATCCCCATTCCTCATAAGTCTTCCTGCACATAACCGACCCACAGATCGGTTAAGTCCTACTGGCCAGAATTTGGTTAAGAAATGTAGTAGAAGATTACTCAAAATTCTGAGGAGGAAAGACTCAGATTTGACTCTGATTTAGATACCTGCTGCCCAAAGTTATATCATTCAGTTTCCTGCTCAGTGAGACCAGAAGAAAAACTGGAGAATGGTGAAAGGCAAAGATAATGTGTTCAGGTTTGCCTCTCTTCTGCCTTGGTCTTGACCTGCTGGAGGGAGACCTTGAGAATGGACACCCGGGCAGGTGGGGAACAAGGTATATTCTGTGGTTGTCAGCAAAGAACTGGCAAGTGAAACCACAGGAGAAGTTAAGATCAGCATACAGCTAAATTAAAAGGTTCTTCTTTTCCCACTTATTACAAGTCCCAAAGTTATTTATCACTCATGCACAGTCATAGATGTGACATTTGTCCTCAGGTGAGACGTACTAAGCTTATAAATATGATTTAATTAAAGTCAGTTACCTAACCACTCAGCCTTTCCTGTCATCATTCTATGAACAACAAAATGCAATGTTTCATAGATGTCCTCAGACAACACACACCTTTAACGTATTTTCAAGAGCAGAAAAAAAGCTGACACCCAGGCTCTGCACAGTCACCCCGATATTAGCCACGCTATGAAGCAACAATGCCAGAGTGAAAAAAAGGGCATTTACCTAATTTAAAACTTAAAAGAAGAGAAGATATGACAGCAACTTCAGCCTTGTTCTGTAGCATCCCTTGGGATAGACTGAAAAGGAAGGTGAGCTGGTCATGAAAAAAGTAGATTGCACAGCCAGTGCATGAGAAGACAGAAAAGTGCACTGCATTATTTAAAAAACAAAAAGAATACTTTTAAATCAATATATTTTAACCAGTGCATCTTTCTGTGAACTAGCTGGTGGGAGACACCAGTGGTGACAAGATACAGAATTAGCTGAAACTCAGGCCTCATTCACTCTGGCACTTCTCGTGCTCTGCTACAACTTTTAAGTCAAGTCAAGAAGCTTGTGTAACAGGAAGTTTGTACCCACTTATCCTTATCTCCTTTCTCCACTGATGCGACTGCAGAACACTTAGCCCCTAATTTATAGGGCAATATCAATAAACAAACAAATAGAATAACTGCCCCCCCTGAGGAGAAAGGGAAGACTTGGGTCAAAATCTCTTCTGCTTTCTAGACACTGGGCAGACTGTCTTGTAAATTTGAGTTTAATCCAAAGATAACCAGGTGAGATATATGTGTTTCTGTCATCAAACCAACAGCACAGAAACACAGAGGAATATATAACACGAGCACCTTTACCACTCAATTTTGGAATACAGACAAGGAGTTGGAATTATGCTTAATTACTGCTTAGTGCCACTGCACGTACTAAAACCCCCTGAAATCCCAGCAAACTTACTATTTCTAACTGACCCTCCAAATGACTTTGTCCTTGAGGCCAGCATGACAAAATATTAGTGCAAGAAGAGGATGGAAAATAAATAAATAAAACAAAACAAAAAAACGCACACCATATTGATGGATAGAGGGGATCGAAGGAAGTTACTTTGTTCCATCTCTGTTTCCTATAGAGCATATCAAATTGGAGTGTTAAAATTGGGAAATATATTGAAGACAGAATAGCAAAGTTTCAAGGGAAAGAAAAAAAAAAGCTATTGCATGAAGCTGAAAAGCAGAAAGGCCGCTCAACTCGTACTCAATTTTCCCTTCAGTGGAGATCTGTATCAGAAATCTCCACTACTAGGAAGTTATAGAGGAAAAAAAAAAAAAAAAAGGTATAAATCAGCCAAACAAAGTACTTTGTGGCACTGCCTTGTTGCTACCCTAGTCCACAGCATTGGGTTTGGAATTTGCAGCCAGGTTGGAACCTTGATATGGGGACTATCCGTTTATCTGAAAAGCTGTTATCAAGCTCATTGTGGTGCCCGGCTTCCAGCGCTATTTTAGCGGTAGCTGTCAGTGAACTCCTCTAAGACGAATGCATCAGGCCATGCACTTCCACAGCCATAAGGTCGCAATGCCCCAGTCGGAAAAGTCAGCTGTACTTGCAATTCACACAGGAAGCTTAACTGTTAGCCACATAAAAAAACACAGGGCAAACAGCATAGTTTCACCAAACCGCGATATCGAGCGGGCTTGCAGGATCCCCCCTGCAATTCCTGCGAAACTTTGTTTCGGCAAGAGTAGGGTGCTGCTCTTCCTCAGTGAGGCAGCAGGCGAGCAGCCCAGCCTGCGCCCAGCTGCGGGGCAGCGGCTGCCGGCCCCGAGCACCGGCGGCAGCCCCGCCGGAGCGG
>VXAL01001705.1:464055-487897 GCA_013399475.1 Chauna torquata
CACGGCGGACTACGGCGGGGGGGACGCCGCTCGTGGCTGCCCCAGCGCGGACACGAGTGGGGCCGGCGGCGCCCCCCGCGAGGGAGCGTCCCGGCCCCACAGCAGCGCTGGGCCCTGCGGGGCCTCCGGCCGCCGCGACCCGCCCGCGGGGAGGAATCTCCGCGCAACGCGCGCTTGAACTCCTGGGCTGCTGAAGCGTGGGCTCTGCAAAGGAGGCTGCGGGCGGCTCCGCCTCAACCGCCCGGCCCTGGAGCCCTGTGGCACAGGTGTGCGGTGACCTGTGCACTGCACGGGCCCCAGCAGCCGGCCCCGTCAAATTGTGCCACAGGGTTCGAAGCAGCCTGCCGGGTTTCATCCAGCCTTTTCGCTGCGGGGCGGGTGGATTCATGCAGCTGGCAGGTCAGAAATACTGCGCTGGTGTGATAAACCAGAGCGCCTAATTCACTTGCAAGTCCTAGAGACAACTGATAATTATTAGATTTTATAGTACTTTAGAAAAAGTCAGGTTAATAACCCTTATCTTAACTGAGCTCTTGTTTCACAAATGCTAACGTCTGTTTTTTAACTTTTTAACAGGCACCGTCGTACATACTTGACCAGGCATATTTCTTACCAGGTACCCAGTACGTTACGTTCTTAGTACATGTATTTAACAAAGATTTTTAGTGTTCAAGACTTACCCCTTCTTTACAAAGGAGGGTTTGAAATCTAGACTAAAGCATTAGACCTGGTAAGGCAGACTGTTCATTACTGCAGCAGTTTAGCAGTCAGACTAATTCTTGCTGGACCTCATCAGTGAATGCCAGCATCCTTCTGGCTGAAGGAGGTTGAGGTGGGTGCCTCGCATCGAGAATCTGAAGGATGAGAGAATTTTGAAGAGGAGTGTGTCCGTGTGAATAAAAGTGGCCTGTTCCTGGATTAGTCTCACAGATCGTCAGGAACAGATCCGTATAAATGAAAGAGATTGTGGAGGGGGCAAGAAGGTCAAACTCTGCAACAGCATCAAGCGTGAATTTAAAAATAACGCAGAACCGGTAAAAATATTGTGGTCACGGAAAATAGCTTCTCCAATACCAAATATTGTTTTAAAACCTACACATGAGACCCAACAGAATGAGAACACGAAGGAGAGGAAACAAATAGCACAATACAGATGCTGCGAAACATGCATCACTTTTGAAGGAGTTGCAGTTATTGAAAAGCAATATAACAACATAATAGCATACATTGTATTGTATCAGTTTCAGTGGGCCATAAAAACCAGTCAGTCATACTCGGGTTAGTGCTGGGAATTACACTGATTTGCATTCCACTGACTGACAGCTAGAATATATTCTTTAATAAGAGGGCCAGGTTTTAGTTGCAATTATTGTTTGTTAAGGGCCGTGATAAATACCGGCAAAAAAAGTCCTGCAAGTCATTCCCAAGCCACCTTATGGATGGAGTGTTGCAATAAACCAGGTCTGGTGATGTTGTGCAATTTACTAGGCCAAAACTTCTGCCATGATGCTTGCAGATAATATTGCTAGTGCTGAGCTCCCAGCAGAACTTGGCTAGCTGGTAGTTGGTACAGGCAGCTAAGCATCCTCGGAAGGCCAGGGAGGCTTTTGTCTGTCACCCACCTTCAGGAGGTTCGCAGGGAGAAGGAAGATGGGTTGGCAGACACTGGGAAAGGAAACTTTCTCCTTCTCCAGGACGTTGGAGGTTTGGCAATAACCTCTGGGACTGATAGCTGAAAAATAACTTGCTTCATGGTTATTTTTATTGCAGCAAATTGTAGTAAAACAGTAAGTCACGCCCTGGAGACCAGGGCTGTAAAATACCTGGGAGTGGTATTTGTTTTTCTTTCATGACTGGTGAGGGAGTTTACTGCACAGGAGAGCACTTGTAGAAGAAAGGGCAGGCAGCCTGTCTTCTCAGTCTTCTCATGGCCCTAGGCTCCAAGGCCACGTTTCCTGTTGCAAATGTGTATAACGCTCAGGTGGAAACTCTGCACCTCTTCCAGAAGGTGTTGGAAGCACAGGTTTCCTATCAACTTCGGTACAGTAATGAATAACGCGATCAGTGCAGAATCTTCTGTATTATTTATTTTGCTATTAAATTCGCATTACTTTATCATGCCCTCTCTGTCAGTTTTCAATATGCTGTAGGCAAGGAACTTACTGTCAGCTCCCAAGATTAAATAATCATTAAGATGAATGAAGTAAGTAGTCCATAGCTCTCAAAGCTGTTATTCAAGGACTTGTGTAACCCCCATCACATTGCTACATGGCTTTGTGTGTACTTTTTCAAATTTCCCTTTGTAAGAAGGAGAATTAAAATCAGCTTTTAAATAAATGCATTTTTAAAGGCAAGGACTTTGAGTCAAGGCAAAAGATTAATTCAGAAAGAAGACATACACGGAGTCTGACTAACACCTTGTGAGGATGTCACTCAGTGGGTGCTTCACAACATGAAAACTCCCTGGTGGATCACTTCTGGAAAGCTCAGTGCAGTTGATTTTTTTCGCTAACGCTGACTTAATTTGGGAGACAGGATTCACCCAGTGATGTAGACAAGCTGCTTTTTAGCAGGAACACGTTTCTTCCCTTTACGGTTAGTTTTTCCAAGCATATGTCTGGAGCATTTTGTGTGCTTACTGTAAATGGTATTGACTGAGTCACCTGTAACTAGATGGTGTATCTCATCTAGCATTCATTATGTCTGTACCTTTACTGTGCAGTCACCTGCAAATGAGCATCCACAGATGTCCAGTCTCAGCATGAACAGCAAGACAGGACTTCGGGACAAAATCAGCTCAAAACAATTTAGAAGGTGGCCGGCCAGTATGCGGGGGACATACCCAAGTTAGGTTCATAGACCTTTACGGTCTCCGTAGCCTCACGGATTTACCTTACCTATACTTGGTATGTACTGTTATATACTTGTATATAATACGCACGGAAAGAGCTTCTTCTAAGCAGACCTAAAGCATCTGACGAGGGTTTGCGTGCCCTCTGGGCTTGAGTTAAGCTGGTAGGTTTTTCTGGGGGAGGGGACAGAGGAGGAAGGAGAAACACACTGCGGAGTTTCCTTAAGCTTATCTTGCAAGCTTGACATTGTATACATACTTTCTTTCAAAAGCATCTCGTTTCATACATTTGTTCTAGGAAAAAAAAAAAAGGCAAAAAACCCTAATTTACACAGAGAGGTTTAAGTTTCAGCTTAGTGGAGCAGCCTTGCCTTTGTATAGCTAACAGGAAAGTTCCTGTTCTTCAGAAGTTTTAAGCACTAAGCACTTTCTCTGCTGACTGTGTAGGAGAAGGGGGAGGAATCACAAGGCACAATGAAGCGGAGAGGACCCGAGGTCACAAATCACAAAGCGCAAGAACAATTCTAGACATTGAGAGGTATGTTAATCTCGTCACTTAGCAGAAGGATAGCTTGCAGATTGAGAGGCCTCTTAGCAGTCTTTATACATAGGGCGCGTTTTGCATTTGCATTGGTGTAAAGCAAATAATCATAGATCTGCAGGATGAAGCTGAGAACGAAATACACTGGTTGCTGATCCCTGTGTTTCCAGGTGCTGCATTCTGCTGGAAATTTACTTTATGCTTGCATAAAAATCAGAAAAAGAAATGTGAAGTAAAAGTCTGAGACGTGGCTGGATTCAGCATTTGCGTGTGACACATGGGGAGCCCTCCTTGTTAGAAATGGTTAGGTTACAGCAAAGTCAGTGCTACTGCTTAGCTATGGCAAGGCTTAGAAAGTCCGCCAAGTTCCTTGAGACCCGACTGGATTACTCTCTATATGTAGAGTACTTAATGGATACAATATACTGTGCTGTGACTGTTACAGTGGAAGGCTAAGGCCGTGCTCACAGAGCAGCGAAGACGTTTCAGCCTGTGCAACAACGGCCTCCGTTAAGGTCTGCATACCATTAAACCAGCCGGAGGTGGACTCATCTCCAGGACTCCTCTGGGCTTCTGGATATTCACGTTACTGCCGCTGCTGCAAAAAAAGGTCTTCTCCATCCGTGGCAGACTGTGGGACTGAGCTCTCCCTGTCAGAGGCAGCCTTGGTTCAGGTGAAGCTCATGTTAGTGACCCTGCTTCTTGCTTAGTGCAAGCATCCCTCTCCAGGTGTGGAAGTGCACGCCCGTGCAGGAGTGAAGCGGTTAGGAAAACATACCCTCTGAGTTACTTGCTCAGAACTACTTGAAAAGAGGAAATCATAACTGAGTGCTTCATTGCTTGAAGGGAAACACGAAGCAAATTTCACATGCAAAAAACCTTCATTTAGAAGAATCAGCTGAACTGGCACTGGCATAGGCAGCTGCCCACCCGCTTTTTAAGCTGGAACCGTAGCAGTGGCGTTGTGCAACGACACCGGGAGCAGAAACCCCCGGGGGGCGAGGGACCATGAATGTTCTTTGACCGTAAGAACACCGAAGAAGAAAATGCTGGCAATAAATTCAGGTAATCGCCTCCAGGAGAGAAAACCAAACTGCAGCAGGCTTCAAGACTTTTTGTCTTTATTTTCAGCAGCAGAGATCTTGCCCGGGCGGGAGCGGCAGCAGGGCTCTTACCCGCACTGGCACAGGACGAGCATGCGGTAATTGGATGCTAAGGAGGAGACGGGGCCTCATTCACTGCAACAACAGTTGGGTGTAACCCTAATGAGAGCCATATAGGGGATGAATGGGCACCCTTCATCACTTTAATTACTGTAACCTACCCGATCTTGTCACCTTTTATGATGCAATTATGAGATCGAGCTCCAGACTAATCGCTTGTCCCACTGCCACACATTTTGCAGTTTCTCACAGATGCTTGGCAGTCTTGTGTCATCATTTTTCTTACTTTCAGATGAAATGAAATCAAGTTTCTAATCATCCTGTTTTTGAAGATAATCAACCAAACGTGCCATGCTGTTGTTTTTAACTCTGTCAAGAAATATGGGGCAGAATGTTCCTTTTCATTTAAACATATTGTTTTAAGGTTGCCTTGAAAAATATTATGATCTAAAGATTCATGACATTCTTTGTCAAAACAGAGCCTACTATTTTATAACTTGCTAGTTGGCAGTATCCTTGATCGATTTGTCAGTGACAAAGCTCTCATTGCTTTTTATAGATGTTTTAAATAATTTTCCTGTTTCTATAAGGTATTATCTCTCATGCATTTAAAAAAAAATTACAACTTTTCCCCTTTAATACATAGGTAGTATGTAATTTTTAACTGTAGCACGATTTTGAGGGGGATTTCACAGCTGAATTTGCATACTTTGCATTTTTTTTCCATGAGAAACAAGTAGTCTTAGTCATGTTTATGAGGCTGCATCCAAGTAAGAGCTAAGAAATTACTTTTGCAAAATATGAAGCAATCCAGTGGTCACTTACAGGAATAACCAATTATGTTTGAATCACATGCTTTTTTAATAAAGAGAATAATTAGTCTATTTACATTCTTCCAAGCAAAAGTGTGGAGTAATGGAAGGTGAATGCAGGTAAGCAGGGTTTATCCATTTCTGATACTGTGTGTGTGGCACTTTCTCTCGTGCATGCTAGGGAGCACAGTTTACGTACTGTTTTATTGACCACTGTACCCCTAGCTATATGAGTAAGAGCTTAGAGACCCGAAGGCAAGCACAAGTGTGATCTGAATGATTGACTGAACCGAAATCAGTCATTTTACAGCAGATCTAGCCCTTCTTACCAATTTCAACTTTTCAGGCCATGTTGCAGTTTGTTTTGCAGCGTGTTATAAACTCAGGCAAAAAGCCTCAGATGTTGAAAAGCAAATCCAGAGACTCCTTTTCATTCAGTTTATTTCTTTGAAGAGAGAGGGATGGGAATCATGCTTATTAATTCAGTAATTAGTGATGGATGGGACTGTGCTCCCTCCCCTCCCCATGCTCACTCCGAACCCTACGAAAGTCTGCATTCCTTGGGAGCTTCACAGAAGTAAGCCAGTTATGCGTAGTGGAGGCATGGATCATAAATCTGCAATAATCATTATGTGTGGAGAAAAAGCTTCTTGTGCAACTTTTCCACATAGCATTGGGGCATTACACCAATGAATTACAAGGTCAAATTCTTGTAATTCATAACTGCCACAGCTGTGAATTACAGCTGTATATATAGTTTAAGAGTTCACTGTCAATTACTTTTAAGGCCAGACTATTTATTAAATGTAAAAAACTGATCAAATGTCATCTGTCTTTGTAAAGGCTGGTCTTTGTGTCCATTTTTAAAATAATTTCAGAAAAATATGGGCTTGAGTTTGAATATTTGCTCTATTTTAATTTCAGTATTCAAATTATGATTATGTGGAAAAAAAATGAGAGCCTACCCTAGTTTCCTCGTCAAAGATAACTGTATATCAGAAACTTAGCAGGGTGATGAATACTCGGATCAGTTTTAAACCTTCATTCCTCGTAACATAATACATGATCAATAGCTTGAGATATTTTATGACTTAAAGTTAGGTTATGTGGACAGTATCATTTCTTAAATATGTCTTCTCAGAATAGGAACTTTTGGCATCCTTCTGTCTCCTTTTCATTAAAGATCCTGTACTCTTAGTTATGCAAGACATGCATACTGGTGGTTGTTTTTGGCCTGGGGGGTTTGCAAGTGGTCCTAAAGGATGTGTTGGATTTTCAAAATGTGTTATTTGAGGTTGTGACCTAGTTACATCTGCCTCCTAGGCTTAAATTCAGCCTATATTTTAATTGTTCGCTCTATATCCAGTGTGGCCCTTTGCCCGCCAAAATCAGATGTGATACGTCCTCCTGCGCTTGAGCATGGTGGTATTTTTAGTACATGATGGCGGGATCGGAACTACTTTACATGGATAAAATGTGAATTCACCTTCCATGGGCTGGTCACCTGCACCAACGGCAGAGGTTAGGGCCAGGGCCAGGCTTTCACTGTGTGAGTCAGAATCCAAGCTTGTACCTAGAAAAGGGAGAGATCAAATGGATTTTAATTCATTCTCATGGCATAAGCTGGTCCCTTTCCCACAGTCCCACCAACATACCCTCATTACTAGGGATCTAGAGAGGCAAAGCCAGGAAAAATGATGGTTAAATATCCTCTGTACCACACTATCTACTCCTACTACTGGAAAGGTGGTGAATTATTACTTCTTAGTTTGCCTGTTTCACCATTTCAAAACGTGCAGGAGTAGGAAGCCAGGCTGCTCTTCAGCTTCTTCTCAGTTACAAAGCACTCTTGGAGCACACGTAGGTCATCCCACATTGGTTTCCTCTGGTTGCAGACGCTGGTTTTGGTGGACCATGAACCTTCTCTTACTTCCCTGCATCCTAAAAGCAATATTTTTTCTTGATCTTCCTTGTCCTGGGGATTTCTTTTTTTTTTCCTTCTTTTTTTATTGTTTTGTTCTGTGGATTACATTAATGCATTAAAATAGCAAACACCGAAGCAAAAGAAACAAAAATGACATGACAGAGATACCACAGTCAGAAAATAGCGATAACATTCGCAGACAACCGTTCTACCAAGTGAACGCTAATTTGTTACTACACAAGAAAAACATTTACAGCTATTTTATTTTACTGGTTTTATAGAAATACACATATAGACAATTTCTCATATATACAGTCTTTATCTAAAAAGCACAGGCGAAAAAGCAGTACGTACCTGATTACTCTTTCTGGACCTGGAAACTCTACTGAAGGAAGCATTTCTACTCAGCAATCATGCCTGGGGAGGGTCTCTGCCTTCAGCTTAGTTCTTGGGCCTAATCCAAAGCACCTTGAAGATACCAGGGAGCCTGTGTTCATATCAGCACCAAGTGCTTCTTTGGGGCCCTTACTTTTCAGGTTCTGATGGATCTTGCTGTAGTGGTTCAAACATTGCTGCACCCATACCGCTCTGCTCTGCTCCGCTCAGCTTCTACAGCTTGCAAACCAGCAGAAGAGAAGACATGCCTGCACCTCAGCTGTTTGATTTTCACTTCAATTGCTGTTAGGATGGGCATGCACCAATATGCTGGACTGTGGACACACAAGGTTGAAGGATGTCGACTCCAGCAGGCTCTACTGTGGATTATTGCAAAACGACCAGAATAGTCGTTCTCTGGTTTACGATTTAGTCCATATCCCACACATTGCTATAAAAGAAAAAAATAAAGTAGAACCTTCTCAGAATAGTTATTACAGTATCACTTGTCAAATAAGTAATGCTGTTATATCTGATTTGATCTAGAAATTTTCCTAATGTACTCCTTTCTTCTTTGAGCTCTTCTGATTCCTTTCAGCGTTAGAAGAGGTGTGTGTGTGCGTGCATGGGTTTGTTCATGTAACTAACACTGGAAAAATGAAATACTTTTCATATGCCAATTTATATCTTTAATCTTGGAAGCATAAACTTATGAACTGGTACGACATCCCTTGTTTAATGCTTCTCCTCTCTTATCCTGCTTTACCTTGGCAGAGTATTTGTCATTACAGCTTAAGTATGTCATTGTTTCGCAAATCATTTGGGAGTCCAGATGTGCTCACAATTAAGGGCCAGCTCTTATTATTTGTGTTATCTTAACACAGAGAGAGGTCACTGCTCTATTGTGCAAGATCACATTCAAACACATCATAAGCAGCAGACCCTGCTCGCCAGGCTTCTCTCTGTTAAGGGACAATGTTGTAGCCTTAGACCTAAATTTAGTTAACAATAGCAGCTGTTAGAGTGAAGGTTCAAACCAGATGGGTCAAAGGGTCCCTTACTTCCCCTCTTCCTGATACTCACCTGATCTCGTGTTGAGCCAATTCAACTTGCTGAACCAGCAGAAAATTTTCTTGACAACAAGGTGAACGGCTTTCTGCTGTGTCAGGGAGCTGAATTATCTCAGTGCAGGATCAAAAAAGCACCAGAGCTGGTGTGAGGGGCAACAAAAGCACAGCTAGGGCAGGGCAAGGGAGAGAGAGGTCTGAAAACATGATGGGGTGAAGGTGGGGAGAGAAAATATCAGGAGCCGGGCTGCTCTCTTTCACAGAGTGATAAATCATCTCAGCCTCAGTGTGTATCCTCTTCTTTAGTTTTCAGGTGGAACTCTGTGTGCCTATCCCCGGCCTTGCCTGAATTGGGCTCCATTGGCGTGGGGTGACACCAGCCTGCCTAGGCCCTGGGGGCACCCCCATGCCTGCCTGTCCCTGCCCATCCCTGGGGTTCCCCCACCTTCCCAGGACCTCACACCAGTCCCAGGGCCATCAGCCCCTGACCCAGCGAGGCTGCAGCAGGGCTGGGCTCCGGCTCCCCATCAGGGCAGGGCTGCCCGAGCCGGGCCCACCCATGGGCCTACCTTCTGGCATTGGCCTGTCCCTGTGCCCCAGGCAGGTGCCTGGTGCCCCAGGGCTGCCAGACTCTGCCTTGGGGGATCCCTGGCACATGGTGCCCAAGCCCTGGGTGCAGTTTTGGCTGTCCCCAGGGACCTGTGCTTAGGTGACAGGAGGCCTGTCGTGGGTAATGAAGTCACTGTGGGCTCCTGCCTTGATCCCCACTGCCTGGATGGGGACCTCGCGCACCGGTGTGTGCTAGAGTGCTATTGCCGACATTTTGTGGCTGTCTCCCAGCATTGATCCAAGTTTGGGCTCTGCTGGAGCTGTGCTCATGCCTTTCTCTCCACAGGCGGACCTGGGCAGTGACACCCATGAGGGTGACAGTTTTCTCCTGAGGAGGTACAGCCACTTCAGCCATGGCAGCAGCTGGTCCTCCAGATGGGCTTTGAAACCTTTAGAGGATAAAACCTTAAGAGTTGACTTGGCTGTCTGTGGTGTTAGCACATGTTAGCAAGTCAAGACAAAATGTTGGTTTTCCCACTGCACTTACCTTTTGACCTGCTAATGCACGTGAAAGTTACGTGCTGGGCTACCATTTCCAGCAGTTTCTTGTGTTAGTAGGCCCAGTAAGTGTATTTTTCCCAGTTGAATTTTTCCCTCCCAGGGTTTTTAGCTTGAGAAGAGGAGAACTACTAAGCCATGGAGAGGGGAGGGCAGGCTCTAATTTTATTTTATTTTGTTTTACTTTATTTTGATTTTTGTCCTTGGAAGCTTTGGGGGAATGAGGACTCAAACCCTAGATTTTTACAGAAAGGTTAGTGAGTAGTGCATGTAGACCCTTTCACAGGCAGGTGACAGAGGTGGTCAAACCCAGCCTCTGCTAATTCCCCCTCAGGCTGGTTCTGTTGCTTCTCAGGCTGTCACAGACTCCACGCGTATAGGCTCACTTCTGGGTTGCTGGCTGAGCAGCTTCTTTTTATGAAACTGCCAAGCGACGAAATGTTCAGGTATTTTGGAACACCATGGAAACCAGGAGGTGCTAGAGGTAAAGCCTTTTATGGGAGATGTTTATACAGACTGTTCTGAGAATCTGTACAAAGATCGTGTAATCTATATTACTGCTGCTGTTCCTTTTGTCTTTTTCTCCTAATCTTGTCTTTATACCTTCTCACGCACTGATCTACATGCTCAGAACAGTAAGTCACTCTCCCTCTGGAGCAGGCAATCTTCTTTTCCTTGTGTTCCTCTCTAAAAAATCTTTGCAAATCTTTTCCATGTAGTCCTCTTCAGACATGCTGCGTATAGCCATTTTACACTTGCACTGTTGCCCTGTGTGCTGCTTGCATGTGTTGAAACCCAGACTGAACAATTGATTATTAACAACCAGAAGATACGTAGTAGATAATGCAGTTGAACAAATCACTGAAGAGTTTTGCAAATACCTTGCCAACTTATCCTCTTAAAAGCAATACAAAATGCAACATGAGTTTTATCTACTTAACAGCAAGATTTTTATTGTCACTTTGTGTTAGCTCTCTTTCTCCCTGATGTCATATAGGAAGATTACACAAAAATAGTTTAGTAAGCTCTGATATATAGTTTTTGTTTGTTTGTTTGTTTTTAGATTTGAGGTTTTTTTTTTAGCAACCAAGGACATTTTTAAAGGTTTATTATTATTTTTTTTCTAAATAATCATAATATACTCTTGACATAGATCCATGTTATTCTTTAGCATTCCTTGTATTTTCTGCCCTGGCCTAGCTTTCAGATCTCTTGCTATTGTTAATCTCCACAGCTCAAACTTGCCTAGTCTGAAATCCGTCATTGTACATCGTTTAATGAGACATCATTTTTCCAGTCATCATTACTACAGATCAATAGAAACAAATCCCTGTCTCCTGACTGGTTTAGCTAAGTATCTCACGCATGACTGTCTTTCCAGTTTGATCCAGTTTAACAGTCTTTTTTTTTTCTCCCCATTTTCTAATCTGCAGAAACAGATATAAATCTTGAGCCAGACTCCAAGGGGTTTCTCTTGTACCTTCTTCTCTCCGTTTGTGCAAAGCGTTCCCTGACAGACTGGCTGTGACTGCCAGACAAACAGCTGCCTTAGCAGTTGCACTAACAGATAAAGAGGAGGGAGGCAGGGGCAGTGGAGGAAAGCTCTTTGCCCTTAGGGCCCTTATTCATTTACCTTACAGAAAAATTCGAAAGCTAATGAGGGCCCATTGCTGAAGGGAAAATGAGAATAATCTGTGATCTTTGGAAAAGAGTGAAAATCAGTCACCACTAGTGAGGGATTCACATCTGCATATCTTTTCAAGGCTGTTCCCAACAGACAAAGGGGTTAGACACTGATAAGTAAAACCAAGATTTTCCTTTTCATTTCTGTGCCCTCCCTGTAGGCTGGCTGTGGGATTGATAGTCTCTCCTTTCTCACCTCTCCCATTTTCCTCCCCACCAAAATAGGGCCCATGAATGTGGCTGCAGCTTCAAGGAATTTTTATTTCTGTGAAACTGGGCACAAGCAGTCCAGATTAGACACAGACATTTGGGGGCTTTGGGGTGTCCCTCTCCTTGCCTCCTCAGGCATCCCCTTTTCTGTTTTCGCAGTCCTTCCAATTGCTGCTGCGTGCCGTGGTTCTGTGAAACTAGGTACAGATGTGTTTAAACGATGGTGCGTGGTCAAGTATTTCATTTTGAGATTTTAGGAGCCTGACTCGCATGTGGGAGCAGATGAAAATTAGATGGCTGGAGTGGGTGTTGCCTCGAGCTGATGGGCCTACCTTTTGGTGGAGGTTGCTGCCACTGGGACAGGGATGATGGAATGGCTCCTGGACTGAGTCAGCCAGCAGCTGCCCTGCAATTTGAAAGCTTTCACTCTCAAGTATTAAAATAATCTGAAGTTGGCATCAGTTTATGTTAATGTGTTGGGCTGTAACCTTTGGCTGTCTAGGAGATGTTTCCCAACTGATCACTCTGGCTGTGGGAGTAACTCCTTGTGTCTGTGCAGTGGGGTGTATGGTAGGTGAGGCTGCCAGCCCGCCTCAAACAAACAGTTTCAGTCTTCAGCTGTAAGTGCACAGAAGCCCTAAAATTCTGTCTTAGATCATTACCCTATATATATTATACCATTCATGTATATGTATGCACTAACGTGCATGCTCATGTGAAGGAGGGATTTGTCTTTACTGATCATGACCATTCTAGATATAAAGAAGATGTTAGTTGCTTGCCTCGCTCGCAATAATAATGTGAATTTTTCTCCTGTAGATATAACATCCCTTATTCATTACTATCAAGGCTGATCATTCATCTGTATATATTTCTATCACTCTCAAAGGAATTTAAAAGATGAATCCACAGTTTGTGAGGTGCTCTGATATATACTGCTGTTCAAACAGGGAATTGTAATAGTCTGCTTTTCTCTTTTATTTGCTGCACTTATTTTTTTTGCTCATTCACACTGTTCTCCTTTGCATATCCTGGAATTTTCTCCCCTTATGATAGTCTTTGGCATGAAGAAAATGTTGTATAGTAAGTAGATCTTGAATATAAAGGACAAGTTTTATTAATGAACTCTCACAGATTTTGTGTCCCTAGTTCTGTGCTAGGATGCAATTGTATGGAAGAGATACACTAAAAAATAACACCTATTACATCATTTACAGATTTTACAAACTCTCATTTTTAAAGCTTGGCTTCTAAAGCCCATAAATACTCTCTCCCTGACAGCAGTTCTTGATATTTAGGTAGAAAATCCAGAGGCGCAGATGACTGCTAGTATTTGTTTGACCAATGTGTTAGAAGGAACATAAACAAGAAAGGAAACATTTCAGTGCTTTTTTTCCTTTGAAGGTCCTGGTTTATGGCATGTTACAGTGACACCTGGTGGAAAAGTGTTGGGAGTCTAAGAGAAAATTCTGGTTCTTAAAACGAGTTCATTTGAATAATGTCTTAATATTGTTATTTTATTAACTATATTGCAATAATGGTTGGAGCTCATTTGTGCAAGGCATGTACTACACATACATGGATGTGCAAATGCTCACGTACAAGAATTATCAGCATCAGTAATCACAAATCTTTCCAGTTATAAGGAAAGTGTTAGTTACATGTAATTGATAATAGCCAAACTTCCTTGCCCTAGGAGCCAGATGCCAACATTTTTAATGACTGCCAACCTCTTCTGGCTTTCAGATGTGCCTTTATTCCATTCCTAACCAGGATCTTGATTGCGCCTTCCACCTCCCACTGCTCCTCCCTATATGTCCCCAAACAAGACCAAAGATGTCCTCCAGTGTCCCAACCTAGTTCTTCCTATCAGCTAAGACTTCCCCACACTCATTCCCCAGCCCCATGTGCACCCACTCCAGGCTCCTGGTATCTTGGACATTGATAACCTCAGACCTGTGAAGGGCTTGCATTGTCAGACCCAGTGTTTTTTCCCTCCAGCAGAGCAGTAGGAGCTACATGGACATTTGTGCTGTATGATGTCTTCAGCTCCTGGATGTTCGCTGTGGCGACTCAGTGTGACCTGTGGCTTGCCAATCAGCTGCATCTAGTAGGTAACATTACAGACTGAATGACCAAGCTCAGTGGTGCAGTCAGGGGGACAATGAGATCCTCCTGCCCTTGACAGTCCAGAAGCATGGTCACCAGCTGTCCTTGCGAGAACCCAACACAAGCTGATGCTTTGTCTCTTTCCACTGCCTGCCATGGGTTACTTGGAGTGAATAGAGTTGAGAAAGGGCAGGGGAGCACCAGCACTGGCAGTCCTTGTACGAGGCATGGGACAGGCAAGCTGTGTGCTTCTTCACAATTTGTACAGATATAGCATAGCATAGTGTCCAAGACAGGTATGGTGTCTTTTGTCTCCACTACTCATTTTGGGGTAGTACAATCAATTAATTCCTTAAAAAAAAAAAATAGTGGAATAGCTAAGTGCAACTCAAACCAATTTTTTTAATATTTATATATTTGTTTATTTTTAAGATTAAAGTTGGACATATTATTTAGTCAGACTACATCTAAATTAGTGATTTAAAGCCATGCCAGGCAGCATCCCTAATCTTGAGTGACCACATATTCCAGGGATAGTTTTGGAGGTAGGAAAAGCTGGGAGCCATTCTCCATAGGCATTTTGGTTGTGGCCATCCTCTTGCAGAGTGTGACAGAGTTTTAAAGTGTAGATGTGGGTTATCCCATGACACCTGGTCTGGATGCTAGGGTATTGGCATGGGTACATTTAATTTACTTGTATAGACCTACTAGCCCTAGAGACCAAATCCTGAGGGTCCTAGAATCTCCTAAAGATCTCTCCAAAGCACAGACTGCTCTGCTTCCAGAAGAAATCAGAGCCCACAGCTGCCTGTTGCCGGCTCCCTCTTCAGTTGTGCTGCTCTTGTGAGCACTGACAAAGCTTCTTCAGCCAAGCTGAGCTGGATTAGCCAAGAGCTACTATTTAAGCAGTCAGACTAACCTGGCTTATTTTGGCTGAAGCTAAGGAGTTTCCTCTTGAGCAGCTTTGCTGGTGGGTTGGAGGGGGGCAGCATCTGTCTGGAATGGAGAGGTGACAAGCAAGTGGGGCAAACTTCCCTTCACCAGCGTACCTGAAAGCCCATGGTCTTACTCTCATCAAGGAGTTCCCTTCAGTAGTGGTGAGGAGGCTGAGATACTACAGAAGAAGGCCCTCCAAGGCTTCCCAGGACAAGTGGAAGAAAAGGAAGGAGCCTGCTCCACAAAGCCCTTCCTTCCTCAGGCCACGTGCTCAGCAATATCCCTCAGCTCTCTCCAGCCTGGCTTATCCTTTGCTCCTGCCTCTGTGCTGTTGGCTCCTTTCACCTACCATGCACAGGCGCAGCAGCACACGGGGCTGGGCTGTGACCTGAATCAGAGACAACAGCATCAGGTTAATGCTAACCAATTTGTTTCTGTTGTTGCTGGGTCAGTGTTAACCAGATTCTCAGCCTGGTTCATTGCATGAACACACGAATATTTGCTTGGCAAATGAGCTGGATGTGGGAAGATGAAGGAGCATTTAGGTATGAGGGGATAGCAGCACCGACAGGATGTGACAAATTAAACTGATATTTAAAATGCTATGTTACTGTTTTGCTCGTATACGTATGTACACAAAAACATATAATACATATGCACAAAAATGACATGGCATTTATTTATACATACTTACATATGTGTGTATATATATGTAAGCTTGATTGGTTTCCTCTTCCAGTTCACAGAATTACTCTGTGGACAACTCTGCTAGTACAACAGAGATTTGCCACAGCCTGGAAGCTGCATGTATCTCAAGCTTGAATTCCCACTCACTTGTTTAATATGTCTCCAGCTTTATGTAGGACTCTTCACCTCTCTCTAAATCAGATATATGATTTATCTCTCCACTTCAATTTTCTTCCACGACGTGGGTACAAACCTATTAAAAGTAGAATTAATTTTTTTTGTACTGACTGATACAAACTGCAGTGTTCTAACAAGGTTACTCATCATCATGAACAAATTTTCTTAGTTGTAGTGACTTGAAAATACTTAGAAATAGGTTAATCATAGCAGAAATGAAGATTAGGGCAGTTTTCTCTCAGTCTTTCCCTGTTTCCGTGTTTTTTGCAGCACCTGATTGAAAGCGTTGCGCTTTGTTTCCTCTTTATGTTAATAATATTTAAGTAAGGAGATAAGCTGACTTTCATTGGTCACCTCTTTTGTTTCAGTGGTTTAATAAGAAACTATGAAATAGACGTTGTGCAATTTCACGACAAGCAATCCAGGAAGCTGAAAATTTGTACAAGGAATGGACTGCAAACAAAGATTTAAAAAATATTTCATATACTGAAAAGTAGAAATTTCACAGTTGTGTCTCTGTCATCTAGACTTAAAGGAGTTTGTATGGCCAAGTCAAGGAAAGAATCAGACTGCCAGATGAAATTGTTCAAGTTATGAGGAACACTTGCCTATGGGATCATTCACTAAAGAGCCTTGCTACTTTTTACTTTGTATGGATTTCTGCAGTGTACTCTACTTTCTCAAAAAATTGTCAAAACCTATGTGCAAGTAACTTGGTAAGTTCTGAAAAACTGTTCTTAATCATTTGAAATGTATCTGGTTGTTAGCACTGTAAGAGTGTTTGATTACAGATCAAGTCTTTAAAAATTCTTTTAAAGAATGTATTTGAGTAAAAGCAGAGTTTGAGAACTAATATTTTACGTTTGAATTTGTAGAACCTAGTAAATAAAAAATCCCATTAACCAGATTGCATGGGTTTTCATTTTATACTTTTGTTTCTGGAGCTCCTGAAATTACAGTAAATTCTAAAGACCCTGGAGGGTGGAGGCGAGAAACCTTTGTTCTTTCAGTTTGCTCACTTTACTTACAGGTTTCTGCCTAGTCTATGACTTTTCTTATGTAAACCTAGAAAAACTGTAATTTCACAAGAAATTGGGTGGGAATCTGTGGCTTGCACAATTATCCTGAAGTAGTTTCAGCTTCTTTTTTAAATCACCTATATTTTAAATCATAGATATTACTTTAAGCAGTAAAGTAAGTGGCTAGATCCTTAATCGTATGCTCTCTCAGTGTTTCTTTGAGTAGTCGAGTGGAATTTATTATTTTTCCTTCTACTGATCACAACAGAGATAAGCAAAAGCTCTCAAATCCAAACAACAGTTCTGCCCCAGACTTTCAGGAGTTACCTGCTTGTTTCTATTTGCTTGAAATGTTGATGTTTTTAGAAGACCATGTACCTTTGCTCTGTAAAAAGGACATTTTGTGCCTTCTGGCTAAGTGTGTAAGCCCACTGCAGAAGACTATCACCTGCTCCATTTTGTTTCATACATTTGTCTGACAGTTCCTTTAAAACTATTTCTAACTCCAGCACCAGTGAAAGAGTTAATTGCCTTCCCTGATGGAAGCCTAGCATGTAACGATAACTTTAACGGGTATCCTTTGATTTAAGCTTAAATTAATTCAGAATAAGAAACAAGTTGCTCTTCCTATCAGCTTTGAAAGACAGGAAAATCACATTCATGTTCAGTGAATGTATTGTGTAAGGGATTTAGATGAGAAAAATATAATCTTGGAGTCTGAGAGCTGTAAATCTTATTTTTCTCCTTCAATCTACTTGTGTTCACATTTGCTTTGTGACAGCTTTGTGTGGGTCTGGGATTCTACCCATTGTCACATTATGCCCAGAGCGCTGAAAATTTCTTCTTGAGGGTTGTCTTGTTAAGGACGTTCTTACCTATTTGCAGGACCAAACTTACAACTTAACATTCAGCTTCTCAAAGGCTGTTAGATACATCCCCAAATCATTTGCACTTCACAGGAGGTGGCTGGTTTTACACACTTTGAATGATGTGAAAAAAGAGGCACCTTGGCTGGAAAGCACTTCTGGCAGAAGAGGAAAGCTAGTCACCATATGGCTGCATAAAATCCCTTCAAAAGGAGGCCAGACAAAAGGCATTTAGCTTGAAGGAAGGTCTTTCTGCTCCCCAGAGCAAAAAGACACTTGGCTTTGTCATTTATGCCCAACATATTTATGAAGCATTTGTTATTGACTCTATGAACCAGAATCAGGAGATGAGGGCCAAATTCCTACCTGTGATAATTAAATTAACACTAGCTAATTCTGCCAAGTCTTTGTTTTGATGGTGCTCTGGAATTAGTCTCAAGTGAGAAGTTACTTGTGTGTCAACAATAGATTTATTCATATGAGTAAACATTAGCCAAAGAAAACTTGTTTTACAAGAAACTGATGTTTTGATATAGTTTAGTAAAATAATTTTGGGGGTAACATTTTGACTTTTTGTGAAAATACATGTATTTCTCTTACAGGAAGGAGAACTTGGAATTGCTAATCTTTGCAATGTTAGTGACATCAATGGGGCGGTGAGTAATGGTTTGCTTTGTTAATTACTGACAGTTTACATCACTACTATTTGGATAATATGAGTACAATGACCATATTGTCAAAGACTTTAAGTGAACGTGTATAGTTCTCTGTCTGGCATAAGTCAGTAAGTTGTGTACTTAGATTTGGCTCACATTATTAAAGACACAACCATCTTTTCCTGTTTAAAGAAGACTCTGTGTGAAGAGTCTGGCTCTCTGCTGTGAGTTGTGTCCAGATTTGTGATCTACAAAATTCATAATCAGTAATTTTTGAGAAAATGAGTCAAAACCAGTGTTCTCTCCAAAGTGCAAATCATTAAGACTTTTATTCAGCCAGCATTGTACAGTTAAATATTGTTTATTTTGTTTTCTCAGTGATTTGATGGGAGAAAACTTAAAAAGACAAATGTTTAAAATTTAGAGTTCTGTAGGACTTCAAATGTTTGTGTCTATAGCAGGAGGCTCTTTAGCTTAACATGACCTTTCCATAGCAGCAGCATTCTTGTGAGGACATTAGCTGATGTTCTCCTACTTCTGATTTCAAACACAGTTCATGCAAGTAGTTATATATCTACTCTTTGAAGAGCTATGGAGAATAGAGGCATTGATGTTTTCTGCAGAGATTAGTGAGAAGCAGCCTCAGTGCCTGGTATCAGGCAAGGCTGGGTCATTTATGTTGGTGGGACCATAAAAGGATGTGTTGTCATGACAATACATAGCAAAGTTGACTTGCCTGTTTAGGTTACTGTGTATCTTTGCTTGGCGTTATTAAATCTTGCTATTCTTTTCATGAGGCTTTGCAGTACTCGATGTCAGAAGCTCCTGTTTCTAAAGTCCCTTCCAGCTTCCCTTTAAAAAGAAAAATATGTGACCATTAGGAGGTGGATGGGACAGAATAAGCAAGATAGGTCCAACATGAAATCCAGATCACAATATTTATTACATCTTTGAAAAGTCATAGTTTTAAAGCCTATGCCTTGCCTGTTGGAGAGCAGGAGGCTTTTATTGAACAGCTTTCCACTGTGCTCGGCTGCGCTATATAATGCATATCTGTTACTTCTACCCAGTGAACAAGTGGTTCTGAACTATTCTCACCCTGAGCACTAGAGTTTCCCTTCTCTTTAAAAATATGTTTTCAAAGCCCTTTTTAAAGCCACTATCTGTCTTTGCAGTGCACACAGGGATGTCAGTTTTGGAATGCAACGGTGCAAGTCAGTTGCCCACTGAAATGTGTGAGTATTGCCTTAGTTTTGGATCTACAGCGTTTGTCTCCAGGCCATCAAGTACATTATCTAATGGCAGATGTGGAAAACCCAACCAGAGCAGTGTTTCTTTGAAAAGCTGTAAGGTCTATATTTTTCCTCAGTACATTTATACTGCCTCTGTTGGGAAACTAGCCATAGAATCATAGAATATCCCAAGTTGGTAGGGATCCTCAGGGATCAATAATAATAATTCTTAGTGTAGGAGTTACCTGTAAAATCAAGAGTTTAAATTTTATTTGTCAAAATGTGGGGACACTTCATTAAGTTCATTAAGCTCAACTACTTACCCAGATTTTCAAGCACTGAGAAAGAACTAATGCTTTTCAGGATTTTAGTCTGCTGGGGCCTGTCTCAGAGTTACAAGCAGATGTAAATGTAGCACATATCTTCGCTAGATTGTTTTCTTGCTTTTACCAAACCAGATGGAGAAGAATTAGCACGGGTCTGGGACAACTATCATGAAAGTTTTTAAGTTGCCCTTTTTGGACCTACTTGAACAACTGAAGCTCATTCAGCCTTGGCATCATTTTAATGTTTGGCTTTCTGGTTTTTCAAGTGTGGGTTTTCCTTTTTTCACTATTTACCAATGATAAGATTTTTGAGTGTACTTTCACTGTAAGAAATTTCTAATTAATTGATATTATCTGTTAAAATACTCTGTGATTATATTTATGCTAATCCTATTACTCACTGATTTGCTTCTTGGCAGAACAAGACATACACCAGAGCATGTGAGGTAAGTTAAATGCTATCAGATTGACACAAACTTAAAAAAATAAAGAGATCATAATTTAAGTTCTTACAATGTTTGTACAGTGCTAAGAAATATAACATAGATACACAAACTTCTCAGTCCAGGTCTAATTGTTTTGTGTTCCCTAAAGCTGAATAATGAGTTAAGTATTTGAATATACAATCCCTTCCTTCCAGCGTGTGTGCTAAGGACATGTTTGCACTGAAGACTGCTATGTAGCAAGGAATATTGCTTTAAAGAAAGCAATCTAATCTCACCAGCATGGGACACAATACAGACCTACTTAAGCTATTTTCTAGGCTCTCCCAGGGGTCTTTTTCTATTCAGTTTTTCATTGATGCTATCAAGGATGAACCAGAGCGAATGCTTATTAAGGCTGGCATGACACCAGCTTGGGGAGAAGTGGAAGCTAGACTAGAAGGAGAGAGAGCTAGACTAGAAAGCAAAACATGCTCTTTACTGGGTAGAGGGTGCGAATTAAGTAAAATGTAATTCAGTAAAGGCTAATGTGTTGCCCTTTAGAAAGAGAATGCCCAGCCTGTGCAGATGGCGTGGTGCTTACATTGATAAGCATGGGGCAACAAAGTGCTGCTGAAGAGACTGTGCCTTCCTGAGGTCTTTTAACATGAACATAGACTGTAGGAAGGGACAGCGATGATTGCAGGACTGTGGCTGGAACTGTTGAGGCCAGTTGTTGTGTTCAGATGGAGGTAAGCAGGCAGTGGAGGAGCTGGAGAGAATCCCAAGTAGAACACGAACCTGCTGGGAGACTGGAAATCTGATTGGAAGACTTGATTTTGAGGGGGGATGGTGGTGTGCTCTTTGATCTGTGAAATTGTGAACATGACAATGGTTTACAAATAAGCTAAATGGTTTACAAATAGGATGATTTTGGAGCATAGGAACGGTCCAAAAAGTAACCAACTTACTTCTGTAGAAACACAGAAATAGTGTTTTTATTTGTTTGTTTTTTCTTGTCTGGCCACACAATATGCCAGTTAGATTCACAAAGTCTGTGATGGCTTTTCTGGATTGTATTTCTGCTGTATCAGCTAGCTGACTTGACTCCCCACGTGTTCAAGAGAGCACCAGATCACTGCATACAGGGGATCAGGTCATTGCAGTCTGCAGTCTGCAGGGAAAAGAATGAAGCATAAGAGTGGGACTCTTCCTTTGGCATTGGCTTAGCTCTGTCATGTGACTACACTCTGAGATTGAAGCCTGGTAGTATTACTCCTGTCGAATATTGCCTCTCACCCGGGAAAAAGTGAATGCCTCTGAATTCAGTGGGAATATTCACAGGAAGGGGCAGTTCCTATAGATGGAGAATATGTAAGGACGTCTTGTTTTCAGGCAGAGCAGATGGCAAGTTTCCCTCAAAATTTCTAAGGGTCAGAGCCTCAGTAATCCTCTTACCTAAAGCAAAAATTGGATTTACGGCTCTGGCAAAGATCAGAAGAAGAAAGAAAAACAATACAAAACGCAAATGGTTGAAAATGTCTGTGTTAAATGAAGCAGAAAGCACTATGCATCAGCTTGTAAAACTGACATGATCACCTACAAACTAAACAATACTTGGTTGTAAAGACAAGCTGCAATTTACAGCTGATAACTAATACCTGCTGACACCCAAGAGCTTTGCCTACTAATATCATAATTCATTTGAAAGTATTTTATTTTTCTGAACATGAAAACATTGGAAAAACTTTTGAAATATTTGCACTTAGCACCTAATGCCTAGATGTGAGAAAATGTATATAGGAATATATTGCTAAAGAAGTTTTTAAATCCATCTCAGCTGCAACTGTGAGTGACTTTTCTGAAATAACATGCCTTATCACTGCCTGTAGGGTGCTGGAAGTGGATATCCTGGAATCATAGAAAGACAGCAATTAAAGAAAATTGCTCAGTTAATATAATGAATTGCTTCTGAATGGTCTAAAGGTTAATTATCACTTGAAAGATGGGTGCTGTATGAAGCAAACTTCACGTTTTATAGGCCAAATAAACTCACAGAATAAAAAGAACCCAAATAAAATGCCTGCCTAGAAAAAACTGAAGCCATCACTTCTCAAAATTTTTGACTTTCCTGGAAGCTCAGTCTTATAAGTAATTTTTAAGCTACTGAGATGCATCTGGAAAATGTTACTACCTCTTCTTAAGTTCTCTGCCTATAAAACAGGGTAACACTGCATCCAGGCTCCCTACCTAAGCTGAAACCTCTTAGGTGTTTTCTGTTCTTTGGATGTGATTGTGGAGATTTCGCTGCCCTGGGGTATTGTCATGATTTCAGCTTGTAGACACAACTATAGTAGAAGTAGTTACTACTTCCAAAGAAGTGTGAATTAGCCAGGGCTGCCCTGACAAATTATTGATTTCAGCCATTTTGAAAATTCTTTGGAAGTACATTTGTAAGAATGTGCTTCATTCATGAGAAATATAGGAAACAGGAAAGAGTGAAACCCAACATGTAGAACATATCACTAACAAGTTAAAAAAAAAAACCTTCTTTCCTAACCCCAAGGTTGTCACCAAATTCTGTTTCCAGCTTTAATACAGCTCCATATTTGTGCTTTCCACAGAGACAGTGTGTATGGATGAAAATCCTAATTCAGTGCCTGGTGAAATTGGTGGAATGGCTCTCAGGAAACTCTTTGGAATGAGATTGTGGTACTGTTATTTTTTAAAATGAATGTAATTATTTCCACAAGATTTTTGTGTATTTGAAATGTCCACAGGATTTCCATGTATTTAAAATGTATGCATTTCCACAAAACTAACCAGTGAGTTCTCTATCCTACACAGACACTTTCCTGCAAGTTTGGCTGTAGCCGTGCAGAGGATGCATACGGTGTTGAAGCACAGAGTGAGTCTGAACATAGTCCTGTGTCTGATTCACAGTCTGATAAACTCGCTTTTAAGATTACAGTCTTACTTTATGATCTTGATTTCTCTGGAAAAAAATAGGGATGTCTTGTGTTTTTTTGATTCATCAGAAAGCTACCATTCTCTTCTTTTCTCTTATAATAAATAAAATGAAGTTAACTTTGTCTGACAGTAAAATGTTTTTTCCCCTCCCTTTCATGGACATGAGACTTTTTGAATCCATTCTAAACTATTTAAGGTGATGCTTTGTAGAGTGCTCATTCTTGACCTGACTGCTATGTAGAAATCACTGCCAAAAGCTCCTGTGACTGAAATGGTAACAATTAGGCTAATACAGCAGTATTGAAATAGGCTCCTTGAAAATCCTCTCTTCAGAGGTCTCCCATACCTTATCTAGGTTTCTATTCAGCAGATCTTTACTAGGTACCTATAACTATAAGTGCATTTATCCATACGTAGAGTTGTAGTCACAATGGCTTGCACTCAGCTTGGCCCAATTCAGGCTTACTTATCAAACTATGTCTAAAATGTCATGTGATTTATTCAATAACATATTATCTTCTATGTTTTTATTGGCTTCACAGCTATCAGGTGGGTGAGGTAATAGGCCCAGAGATTGCCATGAAAGGATTTTTATTGTGTTGTATTTCCCCCTCAGACTATTTGAACAAGCCTGGGGCACCATTTGCATCTATCATTGGAAGCCACAATGTCACATTAGGTTGGAAGCCAGCTAACATCTCTGAGGTGA
>VXAL01001705.1:496496-513830 GCA_013399475.1 Chauna torquata
GTTTGTTTAAAAAAAAAAAAAAAAAAAAAAGAAAAAAAAGAAAAGAGGAATATCTGGTCATATTTAAAGCAAACAGGCTATACAGAGCTCTGGCCCCTTGTCTTATTTTTTTCCTCTGGACAGAGAAAGCTTTGGCTTGAACTGCTTTATTTTTTGAGACTGGCTTTATGCCCAGTTCATATCCCAAAATAAATGACTTGGTTCCTGTTACCTGGTTCTCCATCTACCTTGTTCAGTTGCTACTCTTCCTCAGGAAGGTGATGTGATAATTAGTCAGTGATTACAACGTTCTTCATAGATGGCAAAAGAAGTTCAAGAGGAAAAGTGATGACAGCTGAAGTTACAACTGACTCAACTTGAAGTAAAAATATAGATGGCAACCCTTCACTTGATTCCCTTCTGGTAAAACATCAATTATATTAATGGCCAGACTTTACATGTACCTTTGTATTGCTCTAAGACACCAAGGACTAGAAAGCTGCCCTAAATGGTTAGTGGTTTTTTTTTTTTTTTTTTTTAATTTTTGCCAGCTTCTCGCTGTTCTTGTAGTGAGAAATTCATTAGTGAGAAAATGATACAAATGCAGCTGTAGATGAACAGACTGATGGCAGAGCTTTCTGAAGCCATTGTGGATTAGAGAAGTCCCAAGGTATTGCTCCCAGGTTCAGAAAAGCACCTTCTTCCCTCTTTTCCCTTCTGTACTAGATCATTTTCAAAGCAGTTTGCCAGTACCTCAAAATCAGGCTTCTCCCTCCAGCTCAGAGGCTGGAAGTTAAGATGAAGATGACTGACAGACAGCTTTTTCAGGGTAAGCTGTCACGGATGTATTTGTACTTGCTACACTGAGCAATTGATATGCTTGGGTGACTGACAACACAGGAGCTCAGAAGGACTTAGGCTTGTGAGAGAGGTGTTTTGTTGTTGGGTTCACCTGAAAGAATCTCCAGTCGGCTTGTTTGCTTGTTACCAAATGCCCTGTGCATTGCCAGTTTCTCTCCCCATTCCCCAGATACATGTTTGTCATTTGGAGAACTGCACAGCAGCTGAAGACGTCACTCCTCTTTATGTGACATCCCCTAGGAAGGTAGTAGCTGATCCCTATAACGGGTAAGTGTCCTCCTTTGAGTGCTTGGTGTCAGAGGTGCTATAAAGCTCCTCTAATTTTCTTCACTTCATTAGTCATCTAGTTCCTGTTTCAAACTCTTCCCTTACCAAAACAAAAGTGCAATGGCACCAAATAGCAAACTATAAAACAGCTGAAACAAGAGTGACACTATACAGTATTGTTTCTGCATTTTCTTCCCTAGGGTGTTAGCAGAGGAGATAAAGTATTTCCCATGCAGAAATTTGTTTTTCAGACATTCAGTGCACTTACAAATCTGAAGCTCTTTGCATTTTAAATGTCTGTGCTTAATATCTGAGGTATTATTGAAAAATATTCTCTAGTAATCTACCAGCCAGATTCCCAGAAGTTAAAAAGTGATGTGCTTAATTCTCCCAGGATGTATATTAATAGCACCAAAAGCATTTTCCTATTGTCTGCGTAAAGGCACATCTCTGAGCTGTTAAAATATTTGTGACTCATCTAGAGAGTTCTTGCGCTGTAGTTATTTGGGTCTATTTTGCTCCATGGCCAGGTATATTTTTTGTCTCCTGGAGGACGGTATATACAGAGCAAACCTTCCACTCTTTCCTGACACTGCCTCTGCAGCTTCACTAGTTGTGAAATCCAGCACTGTGAGAGACTTCACGATCAACTTCCAGTCTAAGAGACTTATTTTCTTCAACAAAACAGAACAGGCCTTTGTGTCGGGTTTTCTTGATGGTTCAGAATTCCACACGCTGCGATCACATGTGCCACTTAATGACTTGGAGAGCTTTGTTTATGAGGATAACATGTTTACTGTCACAGATGGCCGGGCAGTTTTCCATGAGGAGCTCTCTCCAGTGGGAAGTTCTAGCTTCAATGAGTATGTTGTGGATTGCAGTTTGGAATATCCAGAGTACTTTGGCTTTGGCAATTTGCTTTTCTATGGGGCATCAACACAGCCTTTTCCTTTACCAACTCCTCCTTGGTTTGTCACAGTGCTATTTGGATTGCACCAAGCTGTAATCAGCTGGAGATCACCTGAACACACTATTGGAACCAGTAAGTTCAGCTGTTATTTCCTGAAAGTCCACTCCTTCTCTTTCTAGAGGAACAACTTCCTGGTCTTCCTGTCCCTAATGCTGGTCTTTAATGACTTCAATAGTCAGTCCTGATGGAAGATGTGGATTTACCTCAGTTTGAAAAATTTAACTCAAGACTTGTCAGTAAAATAACTGAATTCTCTGCATAAATTAATAAAAATTTACACTGATGAATAACTCATCTGTCACTTGCAAGGGATTTTAAGCAAGGTTCCATCTTAAGCATGGTATGGAGTGACAGTAATGTTGGTTGATGATATCACACGTAGTGGTTTTTGATCACTGCTATGGTCTCTATCCTCTGTGCATACGTGTTTGAACAGTAACACCAGAAAACTACCTGGCTGGTGAAAATTTTGGTTCTTCCAACTTCATTCTTCATGGAGAATCGAGCCACTACTCTCAGTTGGTCACAGAGCTGGAGAATATAAATTTTTAATTTATCCCTTTCCTAATTCTTCTGATACTGGCATTTTTGAAATGAGTCTCCAACTTGCAGTTTTCTCGAAGAATACAAATCTTCTGCTACAGTCATCTACTCTGTAATAACATGATTTTTTGCATCTCACAGGTCTATCTGCTTGGCAGAACTGGACCTATGATGTGAAAGTGTCATCTCAAAATCCTTCTGAGGAGGAATGGGTTGTCTCAAACATTAGTGACACCAGGTTTATAGTGAAGAAGCTGGCCAGCTTCTCAGTGTATGAAATGTCAGTCAGAGCTGTGTCTCCTGCTGGTGAAGGGCCATGGTCAGAGTCATTTAGAGGCATGACGTTAAAAGAAGGTGAGAATTTCTTTGTCATCCAGGAGAAATGAAGAACGAGTCAAGCATACAACTTTCCACCTGGATAGGTCCAGGCTTTGGGCAAAGACTGCAAAATGAGGGGCACAAAAGGGATCATCTTAGAAACATTAAAGACTACAGCATAAGTGAGTTTGCATTCAGTTGAAGTAGCAAGATTCTCAAGCTACAATAATGGTATTATATAGTATGTACTTATTATTCATGTTTTTATATATATATATGAAAATACATTTTTTTTCTAATGCAAATACACTGTCAAACACATTATTTGATACCTGGAAAAAAAAACCAGATATGTGAGGGGTGCTCTGTGCTCTGTAAAGTATTTTCTATGATGAAGCGGTTTGAGTAGTATTTTGGGTGTTAATGACAGTTTATGGGAGAGTGCAGCCTCACTAAAAGCTGAAAACCCTTGGTTTTAGTGTAGGTAATGGGAGAAATGGATGTGTGTACAATGTCTGAGATTAGCAGATCTCTGGAATGTTTTTCGAAACCTATTTCACCCATAATAACCCATGTCTGAGGAAAACATATTTCAACTTAAGGCACTGGACTGGCACTTGAAATCTGGGATGATTTTAACTTGACTTTGGTAAGCAAGGTTCAGACCTGCAGTAGTGTTAGGTATCTAAAAGGGTTCAAAATTGCCTTATTGTTCTGGGTCTAAACCTGCCCTGAATCTCTGACTTTCTCAAATTATGATATTTTCATGCCTGCCTTCTTTGTCCATTATTCTTTAATGCAGGGCAATTTTGACTGTGTGCTTCTGTAACTTTCCAGAAACAGGAACCCCTGCTAAAATGATTCAAATAAAAATATCATACGTTAATTGTTTGGTGGTGTGCACAACTGCAATTTTCTTTCTTTACCAGCTGAAGAGGAACCGTATATATTGGCAGTGGGGGCTGAAGGGCTCTGGAAGCAGCGGCTGGATAGCTATGGGCCAGGAGAATTCCTCTATCCTGATATAAGAAATATTTCAGGTAAATACTAACCAAACTGGGTGCTGCTCCTGCATGCTGGCATTTTTCACTTCTCCATAAATTTAATCAACACAACTGAAAGGCAAGAGCTTTCATTGCAGTAGTCTAGACTTGAATGTGCAGTGAAGCAGCTTCACTGAGCCAAGCCTTTGAGTCCATCCTCTTCTCCTTTATGGATCAAATTAATCCTTAGTGAAACCCTACTGATGTCATCACAGTTACAGCAGAGCTAAAGTCAAGTCTCTGAACCAAGTGGTTCCAGCATGCCAATACAGATGTCATACTTTTATAATCGTCAGGGTGATATATATACAAATTCGCGATTCCCATAAGGAAATACTTGTCTTCATGTTAACTGAGCCTCACTGTTCATTTGTATTCATTTTTAAAAACTAAAATGGCTGGCTACTTTTTATTCCTAACTATATGTATATACATTTTTAAATTTTTTTTTAGTTTTATTTACATGCTTGTGAAATGCTTAATATCTTCCTTTTTTTCTTCCAGACTTCGACTGGTATAATGACACTCTGTATTGGAGTAATTCCATGGGGAAAGTTCAGATTTGGTCATTGAACAAGAGAGAGTGTACCACTGAGAATACTTACATATCTGACATCAGAAATGCAAGAATGTTGGCCTTTGATTGGCTGGGACAATGCTTGTATTGGGCTGGCAAAACAAATACGGTAGGGTAGAGTTGCACTTTAAAATATAAAAATAAAAAATTGAAGTCCATGAGAAGTCTGTAAAACAGTATTTGGGAAGATAATTTTTACTTCTTGCAGCCTGAGATGCATTTGGACCTTTGCTACTGTAATATACAACGAGGACACCTTTCTTATGTGATTTTCCAGAGTTATACAAACATTCAGGGTAAAATGTTCCCTAATATTGACTAATCAGGATACTGAAATGCAGGTGCAAAACAGGCAAATCAAATATACTATCAACAGTTTTGTAGGGTTCAACATTGTAAAAACGAGTGAAGACAGTGAAAATGGAGGCTGCCAAGTCCATCTCACCCACAGGGGAGATGGACTTTATTTTAATCCTTATATATGTAGCAAATTTGGCATGACTTGTTTACACAAAGATTTTCAAGACTGGCTTCTGTGCTGTGATATTTTGCAGATCACTGCGGATAAAAAATAATTACAATTGCACTTTGTACACTCTCATATCAGGAACATTGACATGTGAATTATTTAAAAGGTATCTGACTTCAAAATTGCAGTGCTAATTTATGCAGTGCTGTCAAATTATGCCTTTCATTTCTTGTAAGTGCAAAGTCAGAAGCTTTTTTAAAAACTGGAACTAGAAGGCCAGATTTCACACTGCCTTGCACCCTCATTTACACTCGTGAATAGTGAGTAAGAAGTGGGTGAGAAACTCTGTCAGACAGAAGGCTGCTGAAACTTGTAAAGCCAAGGGGTATAGATATTTCAGCTTTTTCTTTTGTTACTTTCTGGCAAACATTAACTAATCATTTTGCCGTGTTCTTCTTCTTACACTTTGAATGCTTAAGCTTAGATTTTGAAAGCCTAAGGCTTGCATAAACTTGTGATAAACGGCTGTGGGAAAATCACTTGTGTATACTCAATTGATTATGGCTGATAATTTAGGTGTGATGCTAAAAGCAATTCTGTTGTCCCTAGATCTACAGAAAATCACTGCTGGGAGGCCATATGGATGTTGTGGCTCATGTTGTGTACCTAGTAAAGGATCTAGTAGTGGATTCAGTAAATGGCTATTTGTATTGGGCCACAATGCATTCAGTGGAGAGTGCAAGACTGAATGGAGAAGAGTACCTTATGTTACAAGAACAGCTACAGTTTTCTGGTAAACAGGTGACTGTTTTTTTCTTTTTTCTTTCTTTCTTTTTTTTTTTTTTTTAAAATTTTATTTATTTATTTATTTATTAGCGTGTTTCAGTGGTTAGATCTCTTGGGTATAGTCAGTGTTTGTGGTTGTTAGAGTCACCATGTTATAACTAGAAGAACAACATGCCTTTCTTGCAATATTGTTTTGTCATTTTGAGAGCAGGGTAAGAATTAAATCATATAATAGCTGTACCAAAACTTTGGCCTGTAATTCTGCTGCTGCTGCCACTGTGCCAGTGAGGGCGCCATATCTTCCACTGACAATTTCCATCCTGCCTGCTCCTGCTTCCTGCATGACAGCAAGAACAGAAAGTCTTGTGCTTCGGTGATCTTTGAGGCTCTCTATCTCCAGCTTGCTCCTCTTCTTCCCTGTCTTCTCTTTCTCTCTTGCCCCAGTAAGCCGCAGGCCTGGCCCCGGCTTAGCCCCTCTTCCTCTCCTCCATCCTCTTGGGAAGCTCTAGAAGGCTGAGAAGAGGCTGCTACAGAGGAAAGCAACTCTTCTGGGAGGAGAGAATGGGCTTTTTGCAAGAGGGAGTAAAGACGGGGAGGGGGCAAAAAAGGACGAGGGTTGTTATTTTAGCTGTATTAGGGTGGATAATGGGTCCCATGAAGGCATAGGCTGGTAGAGTGTAGAGATGCCACTGACTCAGCACTCAGCAAAGCCCTGCAAATTGTGGAAGCCTGTTAACCCCATCCCCTTCCCTACCTGGAGACCTCCTGATGTGCTCTGAGGTTCTCCCAGACAAGCTCTGTTTTTCTGCTGACCTCTTCATGTCTTTCTTCTCCATCCACCCCTCTCTGATGTCCTCTTAAGACTTCTAAGGGCTGGGTTCACTGTTGGCTCCTTGTAGATCGTCCTTGCTTTCACCAAACCCATCCTGACACTGCCACCATGTGGGATTTGCCGTGCCAGGGACTTGTCCTTGTTCTTGCAAGGTGGGATTCAGTGTTGCCTATGCAGCCAAGGAACTCTGAATATTTGTCTCATGAAAAGATCTGCCACGGTCTCAGCAGTTGCATATATGCGCTTCCTTCCCTCCCTTCCTTCCCTCCTGCCCCTCCTGGTTTAGCTGGGAGAAAAGTGATGGATGATCCAATTCCTTGGCAAGAAAACCCTTTATTGCCATAGTGGGGACAGGAAGAGTCTGGGAGTCAGTGTGCTTGGAACTGCAGAATCAGCGAAGCACATAAGGTTTGATGAACTTTTGAACCTCTTCCAGGCTGGGTCTTCAGGAGGTCAGACTGAGGGACTGTCCTATCAATTGCAGTGCTTTTACTCTGTGGAGTCTCTCTCAAAGAAAAGCTGAGTGATCCCCACCTGAAACCACAGCCCGTGGGTTTCACTCTGTGTCCTAAGCCCTGGAGTAAGGCATAGCTTGACTGCCACAGAAGACATCAACTCAGATATATTGCTGCTGCAACAGCTTTCTTTAAAGCACAACTCTTTCTAAAGAAGCCTTAAAAAATTCCATCTGTCCTACAACTTGTGCTCCTTTTTTACCAGAAGAGAGGTTCTATGTTAAAGAGCCTTCCAGAACTTTAGATCTATGTATCTTGGTTAGCTTTGTGTCATTCCCCAGAACATTTCAATCTCCCTCTCCAAGAGGAAAAGAAGCTAGTGTTTCTCTGATGAAAAAATCAAATCAAATCAACTCAAAACAAAACAAAAACCAAAGAAACACACCAAAACATAATAAAACAAAAAACCACCACCACCACCACCACCAAAAAAAAAACAACCAAACCAAACCAACCACAAAAAAACAGGTCCGATACAATCTCTGAAAGGTGATTAACATTTGGAAAGGCCAGCTGATCTCACAGGTCTCTGTTACATTCACACTGCAAGAGGGTTTGGTGAGGAGAGGGAAAGCTGGTTCTGGTATGGCACCTGAAATACTTGTAAACCTAAACACAGAAGAACCGAACAACTTCTCTCACTGTATTTTTCAGTACTAGCCTCACACCTCTCCACACAAGCTGGATAGTATGGACTGTCTTCATGGGAAGATGTATGTTGTGCAAGCTCAACAGCACACTTATCACATATCTTCTGGGTGATCTGTTGTGAAGGATTGACAATTTGCAGTTTAGCCTAAGTGGCGAAAGTCACCTTTCCTGCCCTTCTCTTTTGACTTATAACCTGTTCTCTAAATCACCTCATTCTAACCTCAAATTTCTTATTCTCAGCTTCAAGGCCCTTGGCAGCAATAAGACTGCTTGTCTGCTGCTGTCATTTTTTTTTTCTGCACCTTTCTCTATGTCAGTGATACCAGCCTTCAACCATCCACGTATTCACACCTCCTACAAACAAATATCTCTCCTGCTTCTGTGCTGCCCTTAATCTATGCACTGACTTCCTGAACTCAGCCTCCTGCTGTGATACATACAGGAAAAAAGCCAAGTAAAAATGTCTAGAATGAGGAGTGACCAATTATAACTGACAGGTGATTATTTATTAAGATAAAACCCTGAATAAACTCATCCAAAAGGCACCATAATATTGTTTAGTGGTGGAATTATCCCATATAAATATGCAAATATGTGTTTGTACAAGTAATAATATGTATCTTCCTTGTGCAATAGAGTCCTGTATCCTGAAAAGAGTACCTCTTAACTCAGTATTAAAACACGGATGTAGTAGATAATTGGTGTTATGCAACAGTTAGAGCATGCTTTCTACATAACCGGTTCTTGCTGGAATTTACTAGCTTTTCTAATAAAGAATTGCTGTTCAGCTGGTCAGAACAGGACTTCCAGCAGTATGTAGTTGCACCTCTTTTAGCATGAAATGGGAATAGAAGATCACTACTGTGGAAGCAATAGGTTTTCTAAAAGCAGAGCTTTGAAAGTTCTTTGGCAGGAACTAGATCTTTTTGTGACAATTAAAATTATTTATTTTGCAATCAGTTGCATAGCTTAGCTGGTGTGTATTGGTGTAGTTTGATTGATTTTGGCAGAGCTACTCCGACTTATTCTAGTTTAGGATCTGGCCCAGAATATTCAAAGCACTTAAGTGAGTGTGAGGAGAAAAAGGAGACTGGGACAAAAGTCATTTATAGGGAGTAGCAAAGTGCATTGTATGCAAAAGGGGCCAGGACCCTCTAGGTGTTGTCTTTTAATATTGCTAATCAAGGGGCATTTCAAGTAGCTAAATTTATTTTGCGTCTTGTGATGTGGAGTTATGTTGCATGATCACAACTACATATCACGTCCAGAGACCAATAGACCACTGTCTATTTTTGAAACATAAGGGAAGGGAGGTGTTAAATTGCTGCCTAACCCCTAATAGTACAAATGTTTCTTTGCCTTTTATTAATGGGGATACAGAGATTGTGAGAAAGAAGATGGGCCTGTCTGTGGGAAAATGTAATAGTTGCAGAAATAAGACATGCAAGAAAAGAAGATCCAAATGTTTTTTTTTTTTTAAAAAAAAACAAGTTAGATTCAGGAATATGTAATTTGGTATTGAACTTGGATGGGAGAATGGGTAAATGGGATAACATATAACATGCTTGGTTAAACATGCACTAAAGCACATACATTCAGTGAGATATTTTTAACAGAAAAACCTACAGGAGCAATCATTCAAACCTTGATTTTCTGACATACGTTGTCAACAGAAATATGTGAAGAATGTGATTACATAAGGACCAACAGACAATGGAGTGATACAGCATTTGCTTTCCTGTCATCATCTTCTGCAGTTTATTAATGAAGAGTTAAAAAAAAAAAAGAAGGGTGCTCCACTTACATTCCTAATGGAAATCTAGCCTTATAAAAGAATAGCTATGACTAGTTTTTGGATGCAAAGTTTGGGAGCTGCAGGAAAATGTGCTCAGAAAGGCCCCTAACAACTTGTAAGCTGTGCTAATGACATGACATGGACTGAACTTGATAACATTTAGCAGACTAACTTGTGGAAGCAAATTCTTTGTCACTCACAGGACAGATTATTAGATGTCTGATTTCTATTACTTTTGCATATGGAATTGAATCTGTTGTTTATTGCAAAAGCAAGAAAGCTTTATTTTGAATATTAAATCCTGTTTAAAATAAACAAAAAATTCTGCACCTAGCTTAAATTAAGATGAAATATTGAAGTAATGAAGAGGAAGATTGTTTCATTTCCCCCCTGGCTCTTATTTAATAATAAATGATTTATTAAAATGTAAACATTTGAATTTCCTTTTTAACTGAATGCATCAATAAAAAATGCATATATTTTCCATAAACAATGCAACACATTAAATATTCTATGCATAAAATCAAGGCTGGAAAACAAAGACAAAAGATCTGAAACACTTCTTTCTAACAGTGATTCTGACTTTCAGACTGGATATCAACCATCTGTTTCAGACAAAGAATATTAAAATACCAGAGGTGTTTTGGAAATTTTGATAGGTAGTTTCACTAATCACTTGATACACTATTGCCATCATATCTGAAGTACTCAGATGCTCTAGGAATGAACACTGTGACAGATGCTCATAAAATGTTATCTAGAAAATCATCAGCTGCTATAAATAAGTGCCCACCAAGGACCTGATTATTTTCTAGTGTTACCTCTTTTAGCATTAGAATAAATGTTCATATTAATAATGTTATTTTTGCCATTAAAAAGCTACACATTGTGCTGTCTAGACAACAGTGATGCGTAAGGGCTTCTGCCTCAGAAGTGAACGTATGTTCCAATTGCTGTTTGAACTTTTTGTTTCTTAGGTGGTTGGTTTAGCTTTGGATCTCAGCTATGGTTTTCTTTACTGGCTTGTGCAAGATAGTCTATGTCTAAACCTCTACAGAATTTCTCTTTGCAAAGAAGGGTGAGTAAGTGTGTAGCACAGGTAAGAACGTCTGTATTTTCGAGTTTTTTTTGTGATAGTCTCTTTAAAAACAGATTTTCCAGTGCTGAACACACTAGTTACTAATTGCACAATAAACAAGAACAGCTGATGGTCACACCTAAGTGATGGCAAACTATGTGTTGAGATGGTTGTTAGCATGGTTTTACAGTGAGAGAAACACAGTTAGTATGGATGCTCAACTGAATTTAGGTCATGCGCATCAGTTTTTAGACTTAGCTTTAGGAAATAACCACTATTAATTGTTTGTTTTATCTTGGCATTTACAACACCTGATGGTTTTCAAGTGCCGAGAGCTATAACTTGTTCATCTTGCAAGGAGCTTAGGACTTGAATTGACACCACTTTCTCACCTAAGCAATCAGTGCTCAGCAGGGTTTCTTCTTGTTCATACTGAACATGAAATGGCTTCATTATTCCTGAAAGGCAGTTTAAAAACAAAACAAAACAAAACAAAACGAACGATCCAACCAACCAACCAACCAAAACCAAACCAAACCAAAACCAACAGAACAAAACTGTTTATGGGTGAACTCAAATATATGCTGATAAGACCTTCAGAAAAATGGTAATTTGTTGCGTATGTGCCAAGCACATCATACAGAAACTATTTACTGGTGCTGATCTGTGGTAGCTCATGAAACTACATTTTTGCTCCTTTTCATATGGAGAGTGCTGCTTTTTTACAAGCATGAGATTAAACCTCTTAAACTTAATTGAACAGTATCTGTATTTACATGCATTCATAATGTTGCAAGCTGGCTTTGAGTGGAATCAGCTGAATTTTCTGACAGATTTTAGACTCACTGTGATTAATGGTAAGCATTTAAAGAATCAAAATATGTTGATTAGGTTTAGCTAGAACATGCAGCTCCATTGGGAACCAATTGGCAGTCATAAATCATCGTCTCTGGCACCCCAGAACAGAGAGATTAGAAGTAATCCATCCTAATGGACCTGATGGTGTGTCAAAGATTTTCCAAATTTGCTTTGGATAGCACATGCCTAAGCTGAAAGACATTTCTAAGATGGTAAAATGATGCCTCTTACAATGTATATAATCTCTTTCTGAGAAGATAAATTGGGATAAAAAAGGGCCTGTAAGTTTTGACATAGAAGTAACTAGACAAATTAAATTATCAGTGATACCAATGGAGGAAAATGTTAATAATTTAGTTTAAAATAAAATAGTTTAATAAATAATGGAAAGTTATCGAGGAAAATAGCAGAGTCAGATTGATCTGGGAACCTGTTCTTATGAAGCAGAATGAATCTCAGGCTGTGAAGTAGTCTCCATTATTTCAGCGGAATGGTTGAGAGAAGGTGGGCTGAAGTTCTGAAATACTCAATTTTCTACATCCATCCATAATAATACTAAGCCATTTTAGAAATGTTTTCTAGTGAAATCAAAGGAGTGAAGGATTCTTTTTGTGGGTGCTCCTGCAATGTGCCATTCTGAAAAGTGTTGTGCTGTAGAGAACTTGGAAACTTTTTGATTCGTTTTCCTGCCTCCTACATGAGTATTACGGATTCGAATGATGAGAAACTTATTGTGTCAAATGTTGCATAGATCCCGTTCTCTTTACATCGTGTCTTTTCAGTTTGCTGATTTTATACATGTTTTCACAGTTGTGGTAATGTCATAGTCACCAAATTTGCAGCATGGAGTATTTCAGAAGCATCCCAGAGTACATTGGAGTACTACAGTGGTCGTCTGTTCTGGATTAATAGTCTTAAATTCATTACAACTCAGGAAGTCAATCAGAGCATTAGCATTCCCTTTTCACAACCAGCAGAGTTTGCAGCCTTTACCCTTGTTCACACATCACTTAAACCTTTGCCAGGTACTTTATTTTCTTTATCTAACCCCCTCAATAAGAGTATTCACTACCAGCCTGTAATTCTCCACTCTTAAAATTTGAAAAAAAAAAGATAAAAAGAACAGCAACTTATTTATAAGTATATCAGGCTATAGCTGGATAATGTACAATTAAAAAAGCTGATGGGTATGGCTAAAAAGAATACATAACATGGTTGGTCATAGAGCCTTGTTTCTATTCAATGACGATTTATGGGATTACCCACAGTACCTTCATATTTTAAATCAGATTTGAAAACTCTGCATATTGCTCATGTTCCTTAAATAGTTATGTTTTTTTTTATGGACAGGAAATTTTTCCTTTACACCAAAAGTGGTTCCAAATTCAGTGCCAGAATCTTCCTTCAGGATTAAAGGAAATTCTTCAAGTTTTCACATCATTTGGAGTGCCTCCACAAATGTGGAATGGGGAACTGTCTTTTACTGCGTGGGATCAAAAGCTCTACAAGTGAGGATACTCATGCAATCCCTCCTTATTATCTACATGTATTACTGCCTCTAGTTGCTGAAGAATCTGTTTTTAAAAAGAAACACAGTTTGTTTCTTCTCCAGAATTTTGAAATTGGTCAAGCAACCAAACTAAACTGTAAATATAAAGCACACTGTCCTGTTTCTCCACCACTGAGGCCAGCACTGGAGAAACATGGGCTTAGCAGTAGCTCTGGACTAGCTGCTGGAGTGTGAAATGCCAGGTGAGGAGCTCCCAGGGACCAGAGATGTGTGAGAAAGCCTTTCACAGTAACTCAAGACAGAAGTGTCCTCTGAGCTGCTAGTGGGACAGCCTTTGAATGTGAAATCTAGCCTTCATCCACACTTAATTTTAGCACATTTGGCAAGCTGTACTTTAAATTCAAAGGGCAGATTGCTAGCAGATTGCTGTGCATCATTACAGAGCTACAGGAGTTGGTGAAACAATGATCACTTAGAGGACAAGCAGCTCTGTCTTGATTTAGTTGACCAGATTGGTGAGGGGAATTTAGAAAACTGAAGGCCTGTTTTTTTTCATTTTGTTTATTTTGTTTCATTCACAGCCTTTGGAGAGTGAACAGTGCCTCCATCCCCATAACCTGACAATTCCATCCTACCAAGTCGATTGGCTGGAACCATTTACATTCTTTGATTTTAGCGTGACTCCATATACATACTGGGGCAAGGCACCAACAACATCTGTATTCCTTTGGGCCCCTGAAGGAGGTAGCAGAATTTCAGATTCCATTCCTAACCTGTAATGAGTACTCGGACCAGGTCTATGTCAGCATGTGGAACCCTGTTTAGAGAGGAATGAGCAGCTTTCAGGGCTAGTCAGCCATATGCAGTTGCAAGGACATGTTCTTGAGTATCTTTGGCAATTATCTGTTGCACACGTAAATGCACACAGTTGCAGTAGCAGAATTTGGAACAAAAAGTGCATGACAATATATCCACCACATGCCTATGACTATGAGTAATAAAGAGAAATTGAGATCCATTACAATGACCATCAAAGGCTGCATGTAATATATTAACCACTTATTATGTTTTTAATAAATATTATGCACGTTTTACTTGTGTTTATTTTTGCTCTTATGCAGGTCAAAGTTAAGTCAGCTAAGATATAGTGCTGAATGACTGGCACACTGAGAAAGCTTATGAGCTGCAGTAGATTTTGAAGTGGATAGGAGAGGGGATAGAGTCCATTCTATATTGTGAGAATATAGATCTTGCAGCTCCACTGTTACCTATGGGATTTGGCTAAACAAATATGTCCCATTTCTGACAGCAGGAGTGCATTTGTCTGTCTGCTCCTATAGCTCTTTTTTGCTAAGCAAATTAAAATCAGATACATATACGTTGATGAAAAACAGAACAGGATTACCGTGAAGTTTTAGATACTCTTCTCTAACTTACACCTCACCACTTGCTATCTCTCTCTGTCAGCACTAAGGTTATCAAGCTCAGGCTCAAAACTAAAAGACTTAATTATGAGGTACAAATTGTGTTTTAATAGAAGTACCTGATTCTGTTTTTTATTTTCTTTTTATGCAGTTCCTTTAGCCCCTACAAACCCTAGAATATATGTGTTACATGATAACCTACATGAAGGTGAAGAGAAAGTCCTTGTGGAGTTCAGGTGGGACAAGCCTGAAAGGAACAATGGAGTATTAACGCAGTTCAGGGTTTACTATCAACTATTGTGTCAGAGTGACACTGCTGACGCTCTCATGGAGTGGAAAGAGAGCAATGTCAAACCCACTGTGTTGCTCTTTTCTCTCAGAGATGTGCTTCCCAGCCTCACAGTAAGGTTTCAGGTATGAAAAATTACTGAGCTTATCTCAGATGTTATCAGTGCAGCTTGATGTGTTTGTCTAGGAGATGGTGTTGAGCTTGGGGCAAGAATCTGTGGTTTCTGCTTTTGGAACTGCTGATTCACTGACTCACCCTTGGATACCTGGCTTAACCTTTCCATATGTTGTATTGTTTATTACATAAGGTGGAAAACAATAATGCAATATTATACAAGTTTGCTGAGGCCCAAAAGAAACTTTTCTAGAGGTCTCCCAAAGCCACTGCTAAAAGCTTCAAGTAAAACACAGATTCTGCTGAGCTGGTGGAGGGTCACAGACCAGTAAAACAGAGTCACCAGATCAAGAGAAGTTCCACTGCTGGGGAAATACAAGGACCTACTTGATATCTGTAATAAAAGACTTCCATAGTAAAACTTGCCAGGTCATGTTTCCACCGTGATGAAAGGCTCGGAACACACAGAATGTGTGCATGAAAGACAAGCTAGAAACATGAAAGCGTGTAACAGGCCAGGTACAGACTGGGGAGAACACCATGTTGGTTGCAACATCAACCAACAGTAGGAAACTGCTCCAGCCTGGGGAAGGAGACAAGACAATCTTTGAGCTCCAATTGATAAATGCAGCATGAATTGTCACCTTATGGGCCAAATCTTAAAATTCTCTTTATAGCCATGGTCTAACCCTCAATGTAGCATTTGAACTGACGAGCACAGCCTTTGGTTGAGCAGAGCACATACATATGTTCCTAGCTGAGCAGTCAGGGGATCTGGTTGTCTTTTTGTCATTAATTTTGACTCTACTGGCTCTGTAATGGAATATTTTCTGCTGCTGTTTAATGTACGTAACAATCTCCTGTCTCACAGGTGCAAGCGTTCACCTCTGTGGGTCCAGGACCTTTATCTGATATAGCACAAAGGAATTCATCAGGTACAGATGACTTAGATGCCACTTCATGGTTTGTGTGTAATAGCTGGTGAACTCAACAGTATAGGAGTTTGGTAATCTGATAAATAGTCTTTGGCACTTGGGTGACATTTGTTACACCCTATGGTAGACGCCATGGAGCAGATAGTTACAGCTTTTGACAGGAAATTGGTAACACTTTTCTTATCGTTAGCTTAAATTTGGGGAATTTCAAGCCTTTTCTCAGAAGTATGCTAGATTAACTTTTCTAGGCAGCACCAGAGTAGCATGGAACAGCAGTCTTCAATCTGTAATCTGCATACTGCTATAGTAGTGTAGGTCATTTATAACTGGGCTGTGAAAGGTAACTAAGAAAGTTAGGGATCTACTAGGGGTCATAGGTTATTTCTAATTGGGCTGTGGAAGGTAATTAAGAGAGCAAATCTATTTTTACTAGGCTTAAAGTTGTTAGGTAAGCATCCACAATGCTCTTGAAAAATTCTTAGAAGTTTGCATGTGATGACAAGAAGGCATCAATCTGTGAATCTCATTATTTTATTTGCTATGACATAACCAAATATAATTTGTGCAGGGCCATCATTTATTTTTATCTTGTACTTGCTTTCATTATGAATTACTGCTATTGTCTAGAATGTTTGGTGTAAATTCTGCTGTGCCCTTTTCCTTCCAGATCTTTTTCCTGTCCCAACTCTTATAACTGTTTCTGCCAACAAGTTGTTTCTTACTGACATAGACAATAATCATACCATATGGGAACTTTTGGCAAAGACAAATATAAAGGACATCTGTTATACTGCTAATGATGACAAAATGTACTATACCGTAGGAGATTCTCTTTTTCTTCTGAACATACACAGTACTTCAGTGTTTCAGGTATTCCTTTGTTCATTTCCTTGACTTGAAGGAATCTAGGAAAATATGTGGCCATTATTGACGTTATTTTGGGTCTAATCATATTTTTCAAGAAGTCAAAATTGCATGTTGAAAACAGAAAAGAGCAGCATGATGACCAAACAAAGCACATTTAATGGCAAAACGCAGTGGGGAAAACAGGACTGGAAAGATGCAATTTTCTGAATGACTGTCAGTTCATATGAGATGCTTATATGAAAGAGATATGACTGGCCCTTTCTAACAGTACAATACAAATATGTATAATATAATAAAATTTGGACTTCCAATTTTTTGTCATCGGTAGTGATTGGAACAGGCCTGAGTATGCCATTGGTAAAGTTTTCCTGTTAAACATGTATGATTTTACTGATATCTGCTCTGTTCACAAGATATTTCAACAACATTTAATTTAAAATTCACACTATTAAACACAACAATTTAATTTTTGTATCAAATGTAATTTAACTTAATTTGATTTCCTTCTAATTTCAAGAACACTGAAGCAACATGGAAACAAGGATTGATATTAGTGAAACAACAATTTTTGTTTGTATAAAAATATTGGAATCTTCATTCCATGACATCTCTTTATATTTTGACTTTTACTTTCCAAGCAGAAATGACTTGGG
>VXAL01001705.1:519244-573410 GCA_013399475.1 Chauna torquata
CATCTAATTACCCCGTCGTTTTTCTTTTTTTTTTTTTTTTTGCTATCCTATGTGGAATCTTCAGGAGTGTAGTGACCTATTATCCAAACTATCATTTTGGCATCCTTTTATAAACAGTAAAATGTCTTAGAATAAAAAGGTACTACTGTATTATTTTTAATACTAATTTCATTGACAGATAATTGGTGTGACATGTGAGTCTTTTCTAACAATACATGTTTATTATCTGGTTAAAAATTACAGGAATTTCAGGGACCTACAGCTGTCATAGACAACCTACAGCCATTTTCAAGTTATGTCATACAAGTTGCAGTGAAAAACTACTATTCAGATCATGAACAGCTGGCTATGGGAAAGGAGACAATTGGCACAACTCTGTATGGAGGTTTGTTTCACATTTTATTGTAGTTTTGAACAGAATTCTCATCTCAAAGAAATGTGTGTGTTAGTTTGCGTTGCAAATCAGAAAGTAGAGAAATTTTGTGCTCAAAGTGTAACCTGTGTAGATCTTCAGAAGGATTTGGTGACCAAACTTGATGAATCTATAAGCGTCATAAGAAATGTGTAAATTCTTTAATGTTTTTACTTATTGGCTTCCTGAGGAAAGATAAACTATGGTTAAAATGACTAAGCAAATGACTAAGCAGTTGCAGTTTCTGCCTTGGACCACATTTTCAATAAGTTGTGTTTGAATGTATATGTGATTATATATGTTTAAATGTGTGTGATGTATGCAGCATTAAGATTTTTTCCCTTGTCTTGACATTTTCTCACAATTACTGTTTCTTAGGGTAATACAGATTTGATTTATTGTGAATCAGGCTGAAGAAACAGCACTTCATTTTTACTTCTCTTGGTCTGAGTGCCAATAGCATGTTTTCAGTTTGTTGCCATAATTTTGATGTGCCCTTATCGGTCCCTTTCATATTAGAACAAGAAAGCCAGGAACAAGCTTTTCACTTGAGTATTCGCTGTATCATTTAGGGCAGAGAGGTGGCTGGTTAGGGATTAGCTAAAATAAATAAATACATCAGTCAACTTCTCTAATTATGGCAGAAGACAGCTAAGAAGCTTCAGTGGGAGAGAACAGTTGAGGGAGTTATGGGTGAAGGTGAGAGCCCAAGATATGATGGCTAGGCAGCCAAACATAGTTTTATTCAAGCGCAGCTATCTCTGTGCTGTGTGATGAGGTGTGACCTGCTGATGCAGTGGGAGAGGACAGGGACATGAGCTTGTAGCAGTGTCTAAGGGAGCAGGTAACTGCAGCCTAGAAAAGGATAACAGGAGCACAGCTCACTTTCTGGAAAAGCATGAAGCGTTCACAAAGTGACAGGCCAAGGCTACATTTGAGGAAAACCTGCACAGTGTTGTCCATAAGAGACAAGACACAGCGAAAATGAAAGGTGTATTTTGTTTTAAAGGTTTTCTCTTTAATGTAAAGTTGGTTTTGAAAGAAGAATGAGAAATGAAAGAAAAGAGAAAAGAAAGAGTGATCAAGAGTGCTAAAGTCTACATAGCTTGCTATTCAGTCTGGTTCTTTATTATTTCAGAGCTGGGCCTGTGCTTCTGTAGTACGTCTAGTTTCTAAAGCCAGTATTCACCTCACATAACATATGTGTGTGTTATATTACCTGATGATGAGCTCAAGAAATGTGTCTAGGTTAACATCTCCTCCACTTCCTGCTTTGTGCGTGTGATTTTGCAAGTTTCCCTTTCTGTTTTTATACTTCAAAGGACTGTCTGTCTCTCCAGGGCTCTCTTAGATAACTCAGTCATGTCAAATACACTTGCTTTATTTAGGAAACATTTCCCAGAACAGGAAATGAGGGATTTCTGTAACATTTCTGCTATTGACCTGTGGACTATGTTACAGTGTAGGGGATCTATGACTACTCAGCAAACACTAATTATCCAGCTGCGTGTAGCAAGCTACGATTTTGCCTGATCACTAGCATGTATCTTTCTGTGTCTTCTCCTCACTTTCTTGCATTTGTCCTCTGCCCTTTACCATCACAGTTATCCTCTCCACCCTGTTCTGGAGTTCTGAATGCAAAACATAGGCCTGATGTTGCCTTAGTTCCCTAAATAAACAGAAGAAAGCAATGTGGTTTTTGTTGGTGGATTCAGACTCTTATTTGAGTGCAAACCTACTGACTGCTCATCTTGTCATAGTTGATGAAACTTGGGGCATGCCGTAGGGATGCAACTCTGCTGCACTTTAATGTAGATGGTGTTCTTGCATACCACAGAAGGAGTCCTAAGGTTTCCCCTTCTCTCTCTTTACCCCTGCTCAGCTTCTGCCTGCCTCAGATGGTGCTGAAGCATCTGGAATTTAACTAAGCACAACCACCACTGTGTTTTTCTTAATCTCAACATCTCCTTTCCTTACTGATCAGCTGTGCCTAAGGAAACATTTTATCTAGAATAGCTAGCAACAAGTAGATGCCATTCAGGTAAGGGATTCTGATTCCCTTCCTTCTCCTCTGGGAGTGCATTCTGTGGTTTCTTTAAAAGCTCATCCATAGAACAAATAACTTCTCTTTCTGCCACCATTATCCACAGAATAACATCACCTGTAAGCTGCTAGTGGTTCCTCTTATGCACAGATCTTTCCTTATTTCTTGTCCTGGGAGCATTCATGCTTTTCCCCTTATGAAAACCTCTGTTTAAGATGCTTTTTTCATCTTGCAAATGAAAGTGGAACAAGAGATGCAGGCATGCTGCCACTCCTCTTTTGGGTTCCAGACCTGCTATACTTTGGAAGTTATCTTCCAACCCTGCTATTTTTTATCACTTAATTAGATTTCTCAGTGTCTTTAGCATCAAGCAAATAGGCTCTCATCCTATGTAGATATCTGAATATTATGAGCATATTCCTAAGGAGTCTGTTGCAAAAGGTAAGAAAAGCTGGCCTACGATCAGTGGATTTCAATTCTTTGCACGGGAATCCATGTCTGTACTGTAAAATTTGTAGGACCCACTGACTGAATAAGATTGAGTACTGTTGGGATGTGGCAGGAATTCACACTCTTGCTTCTTTGTGTGGCAAACCGAGCCATCCTGCAGCAATGTACACCCTTTCCATGGAGGAACTTAAAGGTAGAATATGAGACAGGAGACTGGGTTGCTCCACTGAAATGGAATTTTTCAGGCTCAAGTCAAATGAAACATGAAACTCAGAACAGGCTTCTCTAGTTGTGGTAAAACAAAACATTACAACCAAAACAAAATAAAGTCCTAGGGAAAAAAAGACAGAGAGAGAGAGAGAGAAAGAAATCCCAAACCCTGAGCATTTTAATGGATATTTCTATCAACATTCAGAGCTTTTCACAGTTTGTTGAAAAATTTCCAAGCAGCTGTAGCTAGAATGTGTATGTGTCCCAGCACTTATGTTCTCAATTTCATGAATGTAACTGCTAGTTTAAATTGTAATCAGACGCTACTAGAGCCTCTTGAAGTGTGCATGCTATTTCACACCTCTGAAGCGGTGTGCATTCCCTCTGTCTTTCCCTCAATTCTGTAATGAGATGAAAGAAGCTTGGATTAATCTGTACTTTCCAAAAAATAGTAAGATAGAAGGAATGAAAAACAAAAAAAAGGACAACTTGGAAAAGTAAATGCATTGCTCCTGCCACGGAGTGTCACTCTTCGTCCACATATCTTTTAGCTAGTGAAACAAGAAGTTTTTCTTCCTTACTAGTGTAGCTTCTGCACATTTCACTTAAATAACCTGCAGTCTTGCTGCTAAGACATAAATTATAGCATATGTTCTCATCATTCTGACATGTCGGGAACCTAGATAGTGTAACAACTTTTATCTTTTTACCTATCTGGACAGTTCAATGGGAGAAAAGAATTTTTAATGCAGAGTTGGGGCATTCCTTATACCAGTTCAAAGTTTCTGATCAAAGATTGATTTAAAGGTTCAAAGGAAGGGTTGATTTTTCCAAAACAGTTAGTGAGTAACCAGCTAGCATGGACAACAGACCAACAACCCAGCTTCTTGTTTACATAGCTCAGTCAGAGCATGTATTTCTGAGCAAAATTGTAAATGATGGCTAGCAATGCTTAGGCAACAGAGTTTTCTGCTAGCTTCTTCTTGTGCAGAACCTACATAACAAGCCATTTTGCTGAATATATCTAACTTTGTTCTTGGAATCTAGAACCATGTCTCAAAGTAAACAAAAGAAAATCTCTTTAATTGTGACATCCCAAAGTGGACAAAACAAAGAACTGAGGAATATATGGACTGATGAAAAATGAGCTTGGGGGCCTTGTTATATCTAATAGCGCTGTCAATTCCATCGTGCTTACATGATGTATTTGTAAACATTTTGACTTTCTTTTATAAATTACTTACTGGCAGTCCAGAATACAGTATTTCTGTTCACCACAGAAAATGGATGTAGTGCATCTCCAAAGTTTAAAAAGCTTTACATTAGGTGGGTCTGTGATGTTTTACTATGTTGATATCTATCTTCTCTTGGTTTACCATTGACAGAGTGACATCTTAGGTGAATTTAGGCTCTCTGTCAAAGGCCAACCTCATATGATATATGAGATGTCCTGGGTTAAATAATTTCTTTTAAAGAAAGGAGAATACACAGAAGCTATGCAATGACTTAGTTTTTCTAGAGGTTTCAGCATAAAGTGAAACTTTTACTTCTAGCTTCTAACTTTTAGATCAGACAAAAAATAAATCAGTTTCACATTATATTGGAATTGGACAATTTATTGAGCCCAACCCGAACAATTTAATTCATCTTTGAATGCATATTTTAACTACTATTGCAAGATATTTTCAAGTTTGCGGTTTTCTTCTTTCAGGCTTTTCTGTCTAAGAAATGACTTTCCATTTGGAATAGTGCATAGGTGTTTTTTTAGTGCATATCCAAATAAGCATCATACTAAACTCACATCTGAGACTGATTAGTAAACTAAGAGACAGCAGGAGTTTTGTGATATGACTTCAAAGGTAAAGGCATAGGACAGCAGCTGTTTTTCTGCCTACTTACATGGTACAATAGCCACAGATACTACCATATTCATATAATTATAACTTGTTTTTCCTTCCTCAGTGACATTTCTTTATTTCTCTAAAAATAAAACAAACAAACAAAAAAACTCTAGTGAGATCCATACCTTAAAAGTAGATTCATTTTTTCTTTCTGTTTCAGTACCAGAGGCAGTTGATTCCATTAAGGCAGTAGTTTTGTCTGACACCACTATCAACATATCTTGGAGTGAACCTCTGAAGCCAAATGGACCTCTAGAATCCATCCGCTATCAAATCTCTGTCAATTTATTACCTCCTTTCCCAGCAACACCCTTGCGAAAAAGTGAATTTCCAAATGGGACACTTGCTTGGCCTGTCAGTGGGCTTCAGTCCAGAACAAGCAATTTATTCAAGGTATAATGACAAGCAGTATAATCACAACCTAGTTAGTGTTTGTTCACTAACCTGCAAATTGATTGTTTTTCTGTAAATCTATATGTGTGTTTTGAAAATATGAGTTCAAAACTTGGCAGACTTCTCTCACTCCTTTGGTCTTCTGATTAAGGAAAATTAAGCACCAGAGCTTATTCCTATATGGGTTTTTCAGATGAAATCCTTAAAACTGAGATGTTTTTTATTTGGGGAGCATATCACAGATCTCAAGAGTAAATAGGAGTTTCTGCTGCGATCCAGCAGCAGATAGATGCAACATGCTAAGAGAGGGTCAACTGACAGGAAACGTCTGTGCTCCAAGGAGGGTGCCTGGAACTTGACCTACTTGTGAAGCGCTAGGTGTGGTGCAATAAACAGGGCTATGCAAGTGCAAATGGGCCACAGTCAAAAGATGAAGTTTTTTCCTGGGAAAGCAACAGGTCTGAACATTTCAATAAAATTTCAATAAAGGGCAACTCTAAACATCATATTAATAGCAGGCTCAGTCATTTCCCCAACTGCTGTTTTTCCCTTAATAAATAATTTTTCCTAAAGGGAAAAAAAAATTTCCTTAGTCCAATAAAACAAAAAAGTATCCAATGTGTCCATGGAGATATAGGTGATGATTGAACTGACAGCTGACAGAGCATAATGCTGATTCTGTATGGCAGCAGTCACCTTTTAAAATAAAAGTGTATTACAAAGCTTGCTCGCAAGCTTCACAACAAGAGCAATATATTAATGTTGACCCTTTAACAAATGCAGAAGACAGTGACTTAAAAATGCAAGCTTGCGCTTGGCTATCTGGTAGACTTTGAAGAAAATTTCTGTAGACAGGAATATCGAAGGGTGGTTGCAATCCATCTGATTTTGGATTTGACTGGAATATGATGCTGTCCGGGCAAGTCACAGACAAAGGAAGATCCAGATTTTTCAACTACCAAATTGAAGCAGGAAGTTTTAGAAAAATATAGGAAATATAATAATAGGCCTGCCCCAGGATAGCTAGCAGAGGCAGCAGAATGAGATATCCATCCCTCAGCTGCCGCAGTGCATGTGGACTCCCATGTCAGCATCATGTGAAAACTTTGGTGACTTGTGTAGTTATGAACAGTGAGATGGGCAGACACATCAATGTCAAAATCTGGTGGCCTTAAGCAATGTAAGGATCTGTTTAAAAATAGTCTGTGAACATTCAAGATTATCCTCTATAACTTTTGGAAGGGAGGAAGTCCCAGAGAACTCGCAAAAAAGAAAATGTCACACCTAGCTTTAAAAAGGAAATTATAGACCACTTTGTGTAACTTCAGTACCTGAAGGTATTATTATGACATATATATTTTTACTAGGACTACATTAGGACACATACAGGTATTATTAGGACTATATTAGGACAAAATGCTAAATAGTTGGTATACAAGCAACTAGAGGAAAACGGGAATGAAAACGTCCAATGTGGGTTCACAAGAACAAAACATACTGCTTCTCCTTTAACAGATGACAGAATTTTAGGTTAAAAGGAAAACAATAAATGATGTATCTGAACATCAGGATTATCATTGCAGTGATGATTTCAAAAGAAACCAAGTAAACGTCTGCAGAATGCACACTGGGTGCATCACAAAGGCAGTTAGAGAGGTTTTCAGAGTTCACCCTTGGCCTACAAGAGCATTCAGCTGATGGCTGGAGGGGATCTGTTCTGTCCTTAATTTGCTTTTGTGCTTTTGTTAATAATTTGGATGGTATAACGGGGAATACATATGTACCTGTACACATATAAACCTACATGAACATATGTAAGTATGCATACCCAAACATATGTCATATTTAGTTGTGGTTTACTGGAAGGCAGTGTGCTAAGGCACATTCTCACCTTGCGTTTTTGTGAGTCTAAAACACTGCCCAGCATGTGATGTAACACTTGCATGCTCATGTAAGAGCCTGTGGCATTTAGGAAAGGTCTAAAAAGAGAAGAGTCTCGGTAGAAAGATGAAATGAGAAACTGAAAAGAGTCTCTGAGGAGAGTGTCTCTAGAAACCATGTACTTCTAGCCTGAAGATGTGTAATGCTGAAGCTGTGGGGCTCAAAATGTTTCATCCTATATTGCCTGAATATTGTCTTGTTTGAAAACAGCTATTCTTCCAAACTCTCTGAGTTGCTAAAGACACCTTTTCCACCTGGTCTGGTACTGTGCAGTTCATCTGTTTCTGTACTAGGTTCTCGCTTATCATCCCAATGAGAACTGGTTTTCTGAAAGTGCCCCTGTTATGGCAAAAACTTTTGAGACTCCACCTGCACCTGTCAACATATTCCCCAGAAATACCAGTTTCCAGCTAGAATGGCGAGCTCCTCTGCACATCAATGGAACCAGCTTCTGGTTTGAGCTCCATAAGGTAAAAATACTCCTTAGGTTTTTTTACAGATCAGATCAAACTTAACCCACTTCTGTCCTGGTGAGCAAGACAGGGTGGCAGGACATATATGAAGAATCTCAGTGGTTAATTTGGGTATGGTGACGTCAGTCTTAGTAACTCAGAAGGGGCAGGATGGAGGCAGCATTTGCCAGGAACAACGGGGAGTGCAGCTGCAGCATTTAATACTCCACAGTGCCAAAGGACATCCTGGATGACCCCACCAGAATTCCTCCTGGGTCTCCTGTTTCGGTATAGTCCCCTCCCTCTTTCCTCACTGCCCTCCCCCAACCTGGCTGGTAGCTACAAATCATATCTCCATTCTGCACAAGAAACTAAAGAAAAGGATTTTCAGCATTAAATGTCAGCTACTACCTGCTATCTGAATTTTATTTTCCTGTTATAGAGGTTAGGAGAAAATGCTGGAGAGAAAAACAGGCCTGGTAGTGCAGACTGCAGAAGAGCTGCAGCGAAAGCAGCATGGATGGAAGCTTCAGGTTTTAATTTCTGGACCACTGCACACTGAAAATGTCATGTGTTAATCTGGATCACATAGATTCCTTAATATAAATAATTGTATCCGTTAGGCCTACACAGACATTTCCCATCTGCCCTAAAACAAATATCATAGCACAATTCCTCTAAACCGTCTCCTTTCAATTGCATCATGGCAAGCTGAACTCACGGGCATGTCACCACGGTGATCCAGAAATACAAGCTGCACAGAGATAAGCAAGGGGAAGGCTCCTTTTGGCTGTGCAAAGGGGTCACTTAATCTGTTGTCCTTTATGGCTGCCAAGACTTGCATGTCTCCTGAAAACAAAGAAAAGAACTAGTTTTTGTGTCCTTGATCTCTAAGAGGACGAAGTCCTGTGATTGAAACAACACGTGCATAATCTCTCCCCTGTGATATTAAAAGGCGACAAAGTAGTTAATATATCCAGAAATAGATTGATGACATACTTTCAGTAGAGCAAGAAAGTTGACCACAATGATATTTTATTTTTCTAGTGGCAAACAAAAAGTGACTGGTTTTCTCCTGCAAGCACTACATGCAGCACTGCAGGTCTTGTTTACACGTGCAATCTCACAGGAACTCTTCCTTCTACCAACTATCTTGTAAGAGCAACAGTAGTATATGTTACAGGAATGAAAAGCACATCCTCTTCCACAAGCTTTAAAACTACAGGTAAGCACATAATGTAGGATAACAAGATTTTAATAACTATTTTCAGGATATGAATAATCAAACACGATATTTTGTAAAATTTAGCAGGCAATTTTCTTATACTAAGACCCAATAGTTTTTTGTGTTTGAAAAATAAATAACAACATACCATATCTGCAAATGTAACACGAGAAAAGAAATTAAGGTTCACTTCCAAGTGGAGCACAGGAAAAGAGTGAGGGAAATTGAAATGAAATACCTGGTCATTCACGTGAACTCATAACTACTCATGAAAGGCTGCACGTGAGTAAAAATTTTGAAATTTGTCCATCACAAAGAGAAGGCCAAAGATTCATTCTTCCTGGGGATTGTTAATTCAGATCTTTGGTCCTTCTGTATGTCCAAACACCCATGTACATGTCTAAATTTTGCTCCATGTCTGTTAGCCCTTTGTTTTGCTATACATGTTTTAAGTGTTCTGTTTCTTCCACCTGTTTGGTCAAAGCTGGTGTTCCCAGTAAGCCAGGAACCCCCAAAAAAGCAGAAGACACTAAAAACTCTGTACAGTGGGAAAAGGCTGAAGACAATGGAAGCAACTTGACCTACTACATCTTAGAAAGCAGGTAAACTATGTGTGCAGCCTCTCTTCACCTAGGGAGCAGCCCAGAACAAGCCTGGGTGAGCAGGGACAGGCTTTCCTAGCAGTTGTGTCTGGCTGTTCCAGCTACAAGGGCAGGCGGGCTAATTTGGGTGCCAAGGATGCTGTAGTCACCCTTTCCTCCAAGGAAACACTGCGGTGCTGTTCATCTACAGGTCAGGGAAAATCTCTGTCTACCTCTGAGGGAAGCGGGCAACCAGAAGCGATGCGAGTGAGGTGCATGGGAAGCAGTAGATCTTCTGGCTGCATGCTCTCCTTGCTGAGAGGCACACGCAGCCTCCCTGCAGCACCTGGCTGTGAAGGCTGCATGTTGTTAAATCTAGGGTGATGAGGTGGCTACAGAATGCCCATGAAAAGCAGAGGGCAGGATGGGTACTCTGCCACTGCCAAACAACTCGCACGGTCTGCAAGCCCATGTCTTGGGAAATTAGGGTAGCACGGGCTAGGCCTGCACGGGCTACCTCAATATCAGCATGCTAGCTAAGAAATAGGTTTTGAGATGCCCTTTAAGCCCAAGACAATATGGAGATTTTGGAAATCCCTCTGAGCTGGTTGTTTGTCTCTTTGAAATTATCTTTGCTTGGGCTTTTGAGCAGACTAGAAGAACAGATCAGCCTTATGTTTCACTATCTCAGGAGGGATCCTTACGTGTACCTTCCACCTTTTTTGTAATTGCTTTTGTAATTGTAATTAAAGGATAAGGGCTTATGACTTGGTGAGGAAGTTTAAGGACATCAAAAGCAAAACTGTGAAATTTCTGAACTGACTAGCACTTTTTGTTTTGTCCTTTTTGAATATTCCACTTGAGATAATTTCATTTGCTCCGATTTTCAGAAGGCTAATTGGTTGTGTTAAAATTAGACTTTATCACTTTTCTTGAAACTGGACAATTTGAAGTGTGCCTGATACAACTAATGATTTTTAGAAATATAGATCTGAGATCTCAAGGACTTTCAGTTTGGCCCTGATGGGAAGAGTGAAATGTCAATGATGCAAATGGCCCTTCTCATAGGATCTCTTCCTCGAGTAAACTAAGTAACCATTGTTTCCATAAATTCCTAGAAAAAGTAGAAGAAAATATACACTAACAACATTTCTAGACCAACCCTGAAATACAGGAATATATTTGGATATATGTTGATTTGGAAATATTTTCAAATCTGAATTTTTGAGCATTTAGTAAATATTCTCAGCTAAAACATATGTAGAAATATCTTAACATTCAGTGGACTCACAGAAAGCTGTTATAAAGTTGCCATAAATAATCATAAGGTATTCCCACCCACATGGGACAACTAGATCATTTTTATAGCGCTCTGTCAGCAAATACAGATTGCCTGGACTATACATGTCACTCATTAGGCATCCACAGAATGTTAATTCACACTTATTCCCGTATTTGCATTGTCAGGGCTGAATGGACAGGTTAGAGTATATTGTTGAGGGCAGTGACTTTGAAAGTTCTCATTTTTTTGACCAGGACTCTGGAGAGGTCTGTTTAAGGCAGTCAGTGTGAGCCTGAATTAATGTGCTAATTAAAACCAAAGAGGTTCCACTTGGTGAGATATTCCTATGACATTTTAAATGAGCAGTGATAGAGGGAAGCAAGGTTTTAAACTCAGGTAGTATTTCTTTTTCCTCAGTCAACTTGGTGCTTATGAAAGTTAAGGACTGACAGCGCTGTGGAGTTGAGCATACTTTACTTATATAAGTTTTCACCCAGACATAGTTTCCTGGTGCTGTAAGCTTCCATACAGTTCTGTGAGTGTACAGCAGCACTGACCTGCATGCTATGAGACCACAATAATTTTGATACGCCAACAGCCACATTGTACCTGGCTTGCTATGGATGGGTAAAGAAAGGACAGTCCCTTGGCGTGTGTCAGGGCAGTGCTTTAGTTGCTGTGTTCTCCAGGCTCCAGCTTTGTATTCATCTCTGGAATCATACTGCATCACTGAGGCTTTTTTTAGTTTAATGAAATATGCTTTTCTCCTGTAGTTTGAATGTGTATACGCTGATGTTTTTGGCTGAATTTCACTTTGAGCCTCATGGTCCTTTTAGGCCAGTTAGAAAAATGTTAAGTCAGACCCACAGTATTCTAGCAAATCTTTGCATAGCCCTTTGAAATAACCCATTTTTCCTACAGCTATGGTAGGGATGCGAACATGAACATATACTTTTCACATGTCTTTTTGGTTTAGAAGCATTTGGCCTTTTTTCTGCATTGAAGTATGTTGGAAGAATGATAGACATGCTCATGAAGGTCATTTCATGTGAAATATTACAGTGCTGTGTGACATGAAATGATATTTCAGATATGGCCTTTCAAGTTTAAATACGTGGTCTTCTTTTGGTTGGTGAATAATCAGCTCTGAATTTATTGTGAGCAATCAATCTCAGTCCAATGGGGAAAGGAAGAAATATACCCAGCAGTCAGCAGATACTATGGGAAACTGGCTAGCTAGAGAATTGTGTCTTCACTGCCAATGACTTGCTTCCTGTTTAGCTTGTGAAACCTGATGCACAAGAGCCACTGAACTACTTTAGGCCCAAGAAGGCAAAAACTTCTACTAGTAGTTAGAAAATAAAAATGAATAAATGCTTTTTTTTTTTTTTTGAAAACTAAGTAAGAAGGTTTTGAAATCTTGGCTGTAAGGTGTGCAGTGAAACAGGTGAAAATGTGCTGTATCTTTGTTTAAAATGTTCTAGCATTTCATCTCCAATGACAAGCTAAAGATGTCTGATTCCTAGTGTTGCTGAAATGGCATGGTACAATTTTCTGCTCCATAGCCAAAACCACATGAACATGCAGGCAGAGAGATTTTGTGAAGGCTGTGGAAGTGAAGAATGGGGGAGAAGCAGTAAACAGCTCTCACTGCGTTAATAACATGCCTGGGTTATTTTGATGTGTCTGTCGTAGGAAGCAGTCTGACAACACTAACAAAATGAAGTCCTTGTGGGTGGTGGTTTACAATGGCTCCTGTGCCAGTATTTGCACATGGAAGGCCAAGAACTTAGAAGGAACTTTCCAGTTCAGAGCAGCAGCTGCAAATGGGCTGGGGCTTGGTGAATACAGCGACACGAGCAAGGATATCGTGTTGGGTAAAGGTAAGTCTTGCACTTTCTTATTTTGTTAATCAAGTTTTTTATTCAGAATAATTATTCTGATTTCTGAAGAGAGACCTGCTATTTTATGATGATGTTGTTGCACAAGTAAAGTAATGTGTCTAAGTACTGATCATTGGTAGCATTCATATGGTGACTCCAGCTGCCAGTGCTTTGTACAGAACAGTGGGCCTGAACTTTGGTTCTGCTTGCTTATACTGATTTGTCTCTGTGGACCCGCACTCTGCATCATGGTATGATTCTTGAAGTAAATGCAAGCTTCCATGCTGCGTAAAGATGTGAGAATTACTTCTACACACTGTGAGTGGTTTTGAAAATCCCATTGTGAGTGGTCAGGCAGTTAGCACTTTGTCTTTCCATATACACAGTAGGTCATCACCATAGGAATAGCCCAGACTTAGGGGAGGAGAATTAGTCTGACCAAATGTGGATGTCTCCATATAGCCTACAAGAGAGGTTTGTACAGAGGAAGTCATTTACGCAGCAGGCAGCTTAAGGGTTCTCTTGGGTTTGCTCAGCTCCGTCAGATTGATATGGTTCATATACACAGTCATTTACCAATTTTCCTCTTCTGTTTAACAGATACTGTGATGTCCCCAGACATCATTGGCATTGTTTCTGTGATTGGAGCAGTTGTGCTGGGCTTGTCTATGGTCATGCTGTTTGGTTTTGGTATGTGGCTGAATTTTTTGCATATCCTTGGTTTGCCAGGCCTCAGTAAAAGGCAGTTCAGATAGCAGGAGATGATGGGCCTCCAGGTTTAGGGAAGTGCTGAACAATCCCCAGTGTGGGAGCTGGAGGGAATTTGTGAGCTCTTATCCTTCGAGGCCCTAGGGGTGGCTGGTTACATTTTCAGTATCTAGGACAGGATACCAGTTCATTCCATCTTCAGGCATTTCTTGCAGTTGATTCCTTACAGGGAGAGCATAGGAATGCTGAAGGAGCTCTCACATTCCTGTATCCTTATGAAAACTTGTACCTTGTAATTCTAAAGTTGGATACTGCATTTATTCACCAAAGGGTGCCATTTTTTTCCTCTTCAACTTTGTCCCTGAAGGAAGGGTGCAGAGATTACCCCAGATGTAGATGTCTACATATGATGGTCCTGCCCTCTCATTCCTCATCTTCTCCCGGGGACATTGAACCAGACTTTTGGGTTTGGGTCTTGCCACATGCAGAAGTGAGGATTTGACTGACTTTTCAGTTGTCTGTCTTGCATGGGAAGAGGTGGTGGACAGATGGAAATTTCTTGCTTTCTTGCCTGCTGCTAGGGAATCATGTTGAACAGAACAACAAAAAAACTTGTAGCCTTTCAGCCTACTCTCATACTGGGATGCTCTCAGAGTGAAATACCTGATGGTCTTCTTTCCTGTTCCAGTATGGCACCAAAGAAAGAAATCCAGAAAACCAGGTTTAATTGGACAGATAGTGCTTGTCAAGGAAGATAAAGAATTAGCTCAACTCAGGGCGATGGCTGAGACAGTGGGACTAGCCAACGCCTGTTATGCTGTCAGGTATGTCCTTGGAGCAAATGCATTTTCAGGACAAAAACATGTAAGAGGGCTTCCCTGGACTGGTTTTTATCAGTGCATTCATCCCTGACTCCTTGAGATGGTATTGAGGGCCACATCTGCATGGCAGGGCAGGTCTGCTCTGAAGTATGCCCGGCCGTGCTGGCTCCCTGGCACGTACCCTGGCCTGGTTTGCCTTTAGCCCACCCTGTACGCTCACTTTAGCAAGAAATGCAAGTGCATGGGCAGGGAAGGAGATACGGTGTTTTCCAATAAATTCCAAAACATCCAGGTTTCACCCGAACCCTCCTTAAATATACGTGATGAGACAAATAGTACCAGATTAATTTGAGGAAGAATTTTAATAACATTTCAAGCATTTTTAAGTATTAACAAGTGACTAGTATTGCTGTTTCGCAGCATTCTTCCTTCTCAAGCAGAGATCGATTCATTGCCAGCTTTCCCCCGGGACAAACTGAACTTACACAAATTATTAGGAAGTGGTGCATTTGGAGAGGTGTATGAAGGAACTGCAGTAGATATCTTGGCAGATGGAAGTGGAGAATCCAAAGTAGCAGTCAAGGTAATTGCAGCTGTGTAGTTCTCTGGCAACAGAATGGTATGGGCAGAGAGCTTTGGCTCAGGGGTTATACCACTGAAACAGACACTGAGAGATTTGGATATTTCCTTGCAGGATTTCTTGCAAGTCACTTAAAGCTGAGCCTGTTGCTTTGCAATGATTGCTGGAAAATACTGTGTATTTAAGGCTGTGTCTAAGTCTGATTGCTTTACTTAAGCACTATGTGATAATGGTGGTGGTGACCTTGTGCTTTCTGTTGAGTAGACTTTGAAGAAGGGTGCAACAGACCAAGAGAAGAGTGAATTCTTGAAGGAGGCACACTTAATGAGGTAGGAACTGCTTTGCCATTGGGTACCCTTTGAATCTGCTATCATATGAGGGTGGTGGCCTTCAAGAGGAATAGGAGCAACAAATTAGTCATCTAAACAAATTAGTGTGGCATTTTGGGCTGTTCTCCTCTTTCTGCTAAAAATAAATAAATTAAATTGCTACTGATGAATTTCATGAAAATAAAGCTATAAAACTATTTTGCAAAATTTAAGATACGAACTGCAAATTCAATATGCTCATATCATGGATCTGTTGGGTTTTGGACTGAGATATTTCAGTATCTTTGTTCCCCTAGAACTAAGTTAGTTGTTACAGGTGAATGGACAACATTTGGCTAATATCCTTTTATCAAAATAACTGTATCAAAACAAGCTGATGCCTTGCAGTTTCAATTTACTGTGCAAATTGTTTTTTTAAAATGTGCATATTTACCACTAGAGGCTGCCACGTACCTCTTCTACTGAGATGTACCCAAAAAAAATAATGCAAGCCAATAGTGTAAGAACTTCACATGGATAGGTTTATGTGTCAGTTAGAAGTCTGGTTATCCAGTCTCCACAGAGAGCAGTAGAAGTTGAACTGAAGTTTTCAGCTGATAGTGTAAGGCTAAGAGTGCAGTTTGGTTTTCAGATGTGCTGATCTGCACTTCTTTGACTTCTATTTCATGAGTACAGGATTAGAATAATCTTTTGAAAAACAAAGGACTTCTTCCTGTACAGAAAACATAGTGTTTGAAATTTGAAATTGGTTTTCACAGTATTCTTTTTTGCTTACAATTTTTTTAAACAATGACTTGCATTACTTTGTCTAACTTTTACCACACGCTATACACTGAATGAGGTAAAAGTCTTGTGAAAACTAAAATGAAATCATGTCATTACAGTGTAAATTTGTGATGAAGAGTAAGTGTTGTGCGTAAACTTCCTACAGTCTGTCTTTGTCTACCTAGCAGTCACAAATCCAGTTAAGGACTCTTTTCTGTGTAGTATGGAAACTATATGTACTCAAAGTCCCTGAAGCTTCCCCAATTCTGCTTTTTATTTATTTATTTTTTTTCCCAGCTAATAATCCAAAACCAGAAATCCTGGAAAAATAGGTTATTGGAAATTATTATATTTAAATTTAAACACTAATGTAGGCCTATACGTATACCAATTCAATGAGACATAGACACAAAGAGAATAGGAAAGTTTGTGTTACATATTCCCAATAGTCATTAAAAAATAATAATAAAAACACTATAATAAATAATAAAGCTTTTATTTTTTTACTGTGAAAAAGAGTGATTTAGTTTCCTTATGGAGGGCTTAGAGACTTTTCTTGATGTTCAACTATGAGGTCTCAAACGAAAGGCAGAAATGGCACGTAAGTGGACCTGATTGTTTACAAACCCTAATGTTCATTGTTTAAATGTAGCTTGCCTTTTGGAAGTGTATTAAAATTCAGTAGCAGTGTTATGCTGTCCTACTTAAGCAAGGAGTATTGGCTTCTTCTATTACAGCTATGCAGCAGGCGGAAAAGCTGTGAGTTACCTCTGTTTCAAACAGTCATTTGATATTGGTTATTGGTAGGTCATTTGTGTACAAATATATGTAGCAAATTCCTGGGTGTGTCCCATCACTTGGGAACTAAGGAATGACAGCTCAGTAGAGAAAGGACTGTGTGAGCTGTAAGGAAAGTGCCAGGTGCTCCTTCCTCTGTTTTGGTTCTTGAGAGTGCCAAAGTTTGTCTGATTGAGAGGTATGTGCCGGGGAGGGGAGTGGACAGGACACCGTCAAATTCCAAATCACACTTTTTGCTAAAGAGTTTTTGCACACACCTAAGATTACATGAATTGAAAGAGGTTAGAAGGAAAACGTTCCTCTGTTGTATTTGTTTGTTTACTCCAGTGCATTTGACAGCACTTTAGACACCACCAGTTTCCCCAACAGAGTCGGGTTTCTCTGACTGATGGTGCAAGTCCTTGCACACAGCAGTGCGAAGAGAAAACATTTTCAAATACAGCAAATGTGGCTGTAAAAACACAGGCACTGACGGAGTCTGTAAATGTTCTTGATTCTTTGCAAAGCGCTTGATCTCAGAGGGTTGATTGCTGTCTCGTAATCCCAACTTTTTGGACACACACGCGCAATTACTAGTATATCTGCAAGTTCTTCTTGTGCATATTTTGTTTTTCTTGAAAATGTACTGTCAGCAACCATTCTTCTCTGGATTATGAGAATAAAATGTTGCACCTTGTGCTTCTACTTTTCTCTGTGTATTTCTCCAAATCAATAGTTCTACTGTGAGTACTGTAGTAAAAATTTTAAAATAATAGAGATACCTTTAATGTACAGGAGACAATTCATGTTATTCCTAGATGAGATTGCCATTTGGCTACTTTGCATTACTTCCTGCAAACATGAGGAAGTGTGCTTTTAGTATGCATACATGTGTTAGAGTGCTTGTCAAAGTACAGTGTAAATCTGTATTTTGAAAGGATATCCCTGAAATTGTCCCATGATTGAGCAAGTCCAGGCATTTTAAATTACTAAATCACGATGTTGGTAGAGGCAGGATTGTAAAGGCTCAACTGCTCATTCATTACTTGTATGCAAATCACTTATATGCAAATTATTATATGCAAAATTACATATATGCAAATAATCAACTGTCAACCAATTGGATTTTTCATATATAATCTTACAGTCATTTCCTTCTCTTTAGTAAATTTGATCACCCCCACATTTTGAAGTTACTTGGAGTGTGCCTGTTAAATGAACCTCAGTACCTTATACTGGAGCTGATGGAAGGAGGGGATCTGCTTAGCTATTTACGAGGAGCCAGAAAGCAACAGGTAGGATAGAGACCCTGAGAGATCTGTTTTTAACCTGTAGCTGTCCACTGTTTCTCACTTTTAATCTTCCTCAAAGGCCATGCTAATACCCAGCTTTTTCTGCATCTGCAAGCTCTGACCTGGCTGTTCCTTAAAGCCCTGGGACCTGAGTGTTGGGTGCTGGCCAGGCATTCGGAGTTGCTGTGAGGAGGATCGAACGTCATGTTGCATGTCATTACACCACTGACTAAAATTGTTTTTTTTTCAGTCATGATATGTCTGCTGAGTTCCTCTCTATGAACACCATGACCAGTGCTTTGAAAAGTGATCATACATAATAGTATCTGGTCATCATATATCATACATATCATACATCATGTATCTGGTCCACTAGGCCTCACTTTTCTTTTTCTTTTTTCTTTTTTTTTCCTCTTTTTTTTTGGCTTTGAATAGCAGAAGTATCCATAATGTGATAAGCAGAATCCAAGCATATAAGAGGATTCAGTCAGTGCTTGTGCCTGTATCCCCAAAGTCTGTAGAAGAAAGAGGAGAGAAGAATAAAGAATAAACCTCTTTAATTAAAAGGTTAATTATTTTTTCATAGTTAGCATGTAGATTAAGAATATGAGCGGTAGGATTGGATGTTAGAGGGACTTGACACTGAAATTTTATAGCACTGTAGCAATTGTCTAGTTCATTCACATGATCACATCAAATCCACAGTCACTGGTGAAGTCTACTGATAAGTATATATACGTATTCTACTGGAATAATATATTCTACCGATTAATGCAGCAGCAAGCAGCAAGCAAACCTGATATGACTGCAAGAGGAAGTTTTTGGTGTCCTATTTTTTCCACTACAGCAAAGAAGCAATTCTGAAGGTACTAGGATATTCTTAGCCCCAAATCAAAGAACAGGATGTCTTCACCTGCTTTGCAGTGCTGTGATTTAGCAGTTTACCCTGCAAGTAATTAGCATGTGCTCTATTGGCATACAGATACTTTGCACCTGTTTTGGAAAAATCCTATGAATTTCAAATGAGAAAACAATACCATCTTCACATAGGGAGGCTGTCATTCTGAGTTTGGAAAGCTGAAAGACATGGCTAACTTCTACCTTTGTTTCTCGTAGCTCCAGAGTCCCTTACTGACAATAAATGACATCTTGGATATATGTTTGGACATTTGCAAAGGCTGTGTCTATTTAGAGAAAATGCGTTTCATACACAGGTATAGAACTTATTTCCTTACCCTTCCAAGGTTTACCCAAAGCATCAGGAGTAATTATCTTACCTGGGGAAAAAATGCCTGGGAAAGATGTCACAGTAAAACAGGAAAGGTGAGAGCACTGGAATAAAATATAATGTTATGCTTTTCTGTTAAAATTACTTATAATTCTCTCACAAAATGATGGGCTACTCTAAGATTTGAACCCAGGATTCATTGCACTCTAAGCAAGAATCTTATCCCTTGCTACAGAGAGAAGGGCAAGTAGGGAGATCCTTTTACTGTCTTTATCTAAATGGGTGACTATAGAGGACACTGAGTCAACCTCTTAGAGGTGCACAGGGAAAAGACAAGAGGTGAAAGGAACAGGTTGCAGCAAGGGAAGTTAGATAGTATTCATAATGAGCAGGATCGATCACTGGAACAGGTTGTCCAGCAAAGCTGTGGCATCTCCAGCCTTGGACATATGCAAAACTTAACTGGATGATGCCCCAAGCCATCTGATCATCTGATCTAACCTGGAGGTTGGCACCATTCTGAACAGGGGGTTGAACCACCTGACCTCCAGACGTCTCTTCTGACCTGAATTATTCTGCAATGATAACTCCATCCTCTTGTTTCTGCCGTACAAATCAGGGACCTGGCTGCTCGCAACTGCCTTGTGTCTCAGAAGGAATATGAGAGCTGTTCCCGGGTAGTAAAGATTGGTGATTTTGGACTTGCCAGAGATATCTATAAAAACGATTATTACAGGAAAAGAGGAGAAGGCCTACTCCCTGTCAGATGGATGGCTCCTGAAAGCCTCATTGATGGTGTCTTTACAAATCGCTCTGATGTCTGGTGAGTTATAGCAGGCAACGGCAGTGGGGATAATAATACTAAATCCCAGAGCAAGAAAATATTGGTTTACAGCAGCAATGATAAGTTTGCATATTTCCATCTCTAATAATTTATAGGCTAAGGCAGATTTCTTCCTAAGTGATATTTTCATGAGCTAATGAAAAGTTTGGCACCAGGACAGCAAGTATTTCTTTACTTAGTGCTTTGAGCTCTAGCCTTGGATTTTGGCTGGAAAGCAGTAGTGTCACTCAATCAAACAAGTTTGTACAAGGCCCACAGTGTGTTTTTTTGTTGTTGTTGCAGTGAATTGACTGCCTGCATCCTGTTCTTTCCATTTTGTTTTCCATTAGGTTAATTGAGATTTCCTTCCTACAGGCAAATGCTTTCCCCTTACCATCATTTCACCCTGTTCTGGTGACTTTGTTATTTTGAAGGCCAAGCTTCTCAGCATCATCAGGGGAAGGTCATAGTACTTTGCTGCGGTGGTTTACTTGAAGTGTATATTTGGGTGGGCTTGGGTTTATGGTGAAGAAGCAGAGACCCACTGTCAGGAGGCCTAGGAAAAAAAAAAACAAAAAAAAAACCAAACCAGATCCATTAAACCTGAGATTCACACAATTTTAGATTGGCTAACCATGGGTACTAGCAGGTGGGCTGTAGTCTGCAATAATTGTGTTCAGGTCCTCAGCCCCTACAGCTGTTTAATTGGTTTAATTGCCACTCTTACATTTATGTAAGAAAACCCGTTTAACGCTCTGTACCAAACCTGATGACGTGCTGATTGCTTTATGAGTGGTGCTTAGGAGAACTTGTAACTCTCTCCATTTCCAGTGACACCTCCAGAGATTTCTAAATGCTTGTTTAAGTGAGGATGTGCTCAAGCAGAGAGTGACGCCCAGGGAAGCTTTGGGAACTCAGTATCTTCTGAGCTGCATCTCAGTGAGTCTGGGAAAGTGTGTCAGTTCTACATATTTGTTTTAGCTATTCCAGAGGCTGGCTTAAGGATGGATGAATTGTTTCACATAAAATAAAAACTACTTACTCCTAATTTTTCTGAGTCTTATTCTTAGGTTGGAGTCATTTTAGTTAACTCTTGATAAGGAGATTGCTCTTTGTCATTATGGTAATTTAAATTTATTGTTGGTGTTTCTTAGGGCTTTTGGAGTCTTAGTGTGGGAAGCATTAACCTTGGGTCAACAGCCATATCCAGGTCTCTCCAATATAGAAGTTTTACACCATGTACGATCAGGAGGAAGGCTGGAATCTCCAAGCAACTGTCCTGATGACCTGTAAGTAAATTTTGTTTAAATATTGTTGATAATATTTATAAGACAGCAAGAAGCTTATTGCCAGGTGGCCATCATTTTGAAATAATGGTGACTGTAAGGGAGAATTTATCTGTCTCTGTATACCATGTGCCTGCGATAGCAGATATAACTGGCTTTCTCATTGGTGTAGCTGCAGGAAATAGGCCAACATTAGATCTACATGGAAAATAAACCGTGCTGTCTTTGCAGATCCCTCTTAAAAAAGCCAACAAGAGAAGCTGAAGCAGAACAACAAAAGGGAAGTCTGCACTTCTGGTTAGTCTTTAACTGAGCTGGATAAACAAAGCTTTCAATTTCCAGCTGTTTCTTGAACACAAAATTCAGCTGCAATTAAAAGAAAAAACATGAATACATATAGTGGATCAAACTCATACTGGCCAGAGGTGTATGAAGGAGGAAGCTGAACCTGAGCCCAATGATCACTCAGTATTGTCTGATTTCATGTCTCAGTTCCTATATGCCCACTCTGCATAAGCAGTCACAGCAATACACTTGACAGCTGGTCCTACAAATGGAAAGAGAGGCTACTTAAAGAGCGCAATTCTTACTCCTGGGGCTGAGAAAATGGTTTGAGAGTAATTCTGTGATTGGCAAGCCCACATCGCTGTGACAGGTCTCACATCAATTACAATGCTCTCGGTTCCAGAGGGTGATTATTTATCATTATCTGGGTATAGCTGAAATACCATATGAACAATTTAAAAAAAAAAAAAGAGAGAGAGAAGAAACTTCAGCACTTCAAGGAACTGAAGAACTGAAGACATTAGGAGTTTGGTTTAAGAACAGTGTGCAAACTGGAAGTGACAGAACAAATGAGAGCCCAAGAGCAATTTCAGTTTCAATATTTTCTGCTGAAAAAATATTTTCTTAAAATTCCTGACACCTGACCTGGGAATAAAAAAACATAGGAGATAAAGTATACCCATGTAAATAGTTTGATATTCAAGGCCACACAAAGGTTTATAAGCTGCCTTTAAAATGAGTGACCAGATCTTCAGAAGAATCAAGGAAACTTTGATTGAAGTTTTTTTTTTTTTTTTTAAAGTCCCAAATCTCAAAAATTAGCGTAGCAGGTAGGGCTTAAACCCTGGTCCACACGTTGTAACTTGTAGGATCAGGACCTAGTAGCAATAACCTAGCTTTTGAAAGCCAAGGAGTTGAATGAGCTCTTAGATTCTTGTACCATCTTTTCATCTCATTTGGTGAACGCTCAGCACCTGCATACAGCTGCTGTCAGTAGCCTAAATAGCTTTTTGCTACTTTGTTCGGTCATTAATGGCATGCTGGGATTCTTGACATTCCAGCTTCCTTCCGTGTGGTTTTGAACCTGCATCAGGACATCAGCAGTCAGTAATAGTCTCCTCCGCACTTTGGCTTGCTCATTGTCATTTGACAAAACAAACCGTCACTGATAGGAAGAGAGTTCAAAGGCCAAACTACTTCAGCTGAGAAGTGTTTAGGAATCTGTGGTAGGCTTACACTACAGGGGCAAGCAGGGCTGGCACAGAAACCTTGGGGTGTAAAAGCATTAAGGAAGTGGGATTGTTTTTATTTTTTAAAGGCAGGAGGAGACAAGTTCTGCCCCTTGCTTCCCCAAGATATTACTCCAGGGAGTAATCATCTGCTTTCCTCTAGAGAAGTGTGGATACATAAAGCTTGGTAGTGAATTGAAAAAGGGGCTTGGGGATCTGTGAATGAGCCATGTTTATTGAAATATGAATCAGATCTGTGAATGGCACTAGTTTTGCAGTCAGAGACCCACATCTGGCACAGTTACCTGGGTGTGAGGCTTGCATGCAAGAGCATGCTAAGGTTTGGGCAGAACTGAGGTCATTTAACAGAGATCCTGAAAGGCTGTGGATTGCAATCAGGAGAGTTTGTACAAGTGTGATGCAACTTGCTGACCTGAAGCTGCAGTTCCACCAAATGCACACGCCAATACAAAGTTATATGAGTTTGCTGAAGAAACTTTTGATAACTAAAAGCTTTTGCTGTTTGATTCTAGGAAAATCCCCTGGGGGGATTCGGAGGGTGGGGGACGAGAAACGCTTGCTCAGAACACATCGAGTCAGGGCAGGGACTGTTCTGACAAATTTTCTCCTTTTCTAAGAAAATCCCCAAGGCAATGGTATTTTCCATCTTGTGTGTGAGAAAGTTGGTAATGTCCTTTAGCTTGTGAGCGCTAAAGCAAATTTCTGGAGTAGTTCACTTTCAACCTCCAATATTAGCTATTCAATATTAGTTCTCTGGTTTTCCAGGTTCTCAAGTTCTCCATATATGCAACTCTATTGGACTTATGGTTCTGTTGTCCAGCCCGGATAAAACACAGTTGCGAAGTGTAGGTATACATCTAGGTGTACAGGCTAGTTCTTAAGCCTAACATAAAACTTTATCTGATGATGTGTTTGGATTTGTTATTTTTCATTTCTTCTTTTCCCCATGAAGTAGGGCAATCCTCTGAGTCTTGTCCTCATACTGAAGCAATATGCTATTTGCTAACCCATGTTTGGCCCCCAAGAAAATATGGGAACTTGCTCAAGCTGTCATTCATGTACATCTTGGCATATTAGCCTGGCTTTCACATGGTCTCATGCTGGCACATTTCTGGGCTAAAAGTTTATGCCACATGACTTAAAAGTTTATGCCACATGACTTAAAACTTCAGATGCCACAACGTGCCTTGAAAGCTGAATATCATGCCATAAATATCTGCAAATTTTGCGGATATTTTCTGAGACAGCATGAAAGCTTCAGTCATTAGAAACCAAAACTCAATCTGAGTTAAATACTTTGTGGACTATATCTATTCTATCTAGTATTAATATTTTAAGCCAGCCAGTAAGTAATTTGATTTAAGAGATAAAATTTGGAACATAATTAAAATGAGAAAATGCCAATTCTGAATTTTCTTGCTTCAATGCATATCCCCACACAGTAACAAAACTGAATGGCTTTGTAAAGCAGATTGTCCAATAAAAAAAAATTATTTAAGAAGACAGAGGGTCTTAGGAATGCAAAAATGTTCAGAATCTGCATTTTTCAAGTTCTTGTTTCGTAAGTGACTTATGTGTCAGTTCTTATTTCTTTCACCCTCTTCTGGGTTGTGGCTGTCTGTTTCTTCCTTTCCATCACGGCAGCAGTGTATTCAGTAAGCTCTGAACACTTCGTTGCTACACCTTCCACAAGGCTCTGCTCATCAGAGTGGTGCTAACCTGCAGCACAGCACCTGACCTCATGTTCTTTTCTTGGATGTACTGCAAATCAGCATGACCAGAAAGTAGATTGTTTGGCTTACAGCATCCAAGGCTGGCTTTTGAATTGAATGTGATGGACACTTAGTTGTCAGCAGAAGGAAAAAACAGAGTTAGTTCACCTCATTTTGAGTCTAATTCAGTACCTTTTCATCTATATTTCAAGTGTCATCGACAACCAGTATACCTGAAAGTAAGTAAGGAGAGGAGGTGATTCAGAGTGTCAGGAAGCCACTACCACTTTTTAAATTATGAAAACAAATTTTCAAGATTTCATTGAATTCTTTTGAAAAGCCGGTATCACTCTGCCAGCTCTGCAGGCACGTGGTACAAGTTGATGAAAAATGGTTCTGAAACAATTTTTCTAATTGTTTTCTAATGTGTTTTTCACCTAACCACAATATTTTAATGAAAAATGTCATAAAAAATCAGAAATAGATTTCTTTCAGCTGTCACCAAGAGTTTTATAAAATACTGAATAGTGGTGAAGGACAACAGTCTCCTTTTTAACATGGATAAGTGAGGATCTGAGCAAGCCAATTCATTTCACATAACCCAGTAACGCCTGGTATCACATAGCAGCAAGTCTCTGAGGCTATTTGTCAGGGAGGATTTGAACTTAGGGCTTAGAGGTGAATACTCTGCATTCCCGTAACAGCTTCCTGAACCGTCCTTTCACTGACCGCTCAAATGCTGCGCTCCAGTTTTGAAACCCTAAGACCCCGCTCCTCTCCCAACGCTTAGCATATCCAGGTGCTGGCTGCATTTTGGTTTTCAGCCAGGCTACCCCTGGCTTTTGTAGGATTTTGTTTTATGTAGCTGGGACTTGCCACAGTTCATGCCCTCAAGTAAGCAATGTAAATCAGCCCTATCCTTTAGACAAACAAGAAGGGCAGTTTTTCCACTGAGTGGTACCAGTAGTTTCGTGCAAGGCAGGCTAGGATCCCTGCACCCGGAGGAAACTCGTACCATATTTGTCTTTGATGGGAAAATACTCCTGTTTCTTTTGGTCTGGAGGCAGAAGTCTAAATTAACCTTCTGAGTGCTGGAGGGTTTGCTTTGAACCTCCCCTGAAGTTGAGGTGGGGTGAGTTGAAGGATAATTAAATAAGTTGATAGCTTCAAGTTCATTTTTGGTTTTAGTGATCTTTTTGCTGTGAGAGGATTATTTCCTTGTCAGCTTTCTCAGAAAATATTGGTCACTTTTTAGGTGAGAGTAGTGAGAGCAGCTGTTAATGGCAAATGTGTCTTCCCCCCCCACCCCCTGCAACGCTATAGATGTTCCCAATCTTGAAAATACCCACCTTTGAAAAACCGAAAGCATTCATAGTGAGTATTCCTGACAACTGACCTTTAGTTTACTTTTCCTTCCCTTGGCAGCTGGTGGTAATCTTTCTACCACATTATAAAGTTTTCAGAAGTTGAAAATCTAGGCTGAACTTGCTTGTCAGATGATTTAATGTTAAGTGATAAGATGAATGATTCTATTATGTTTAATATTTGCATTTTAACAGTTTTTGTTTTTTGGTTTTTTTTTTCAGATCTGATTTAATCACAAGATGCTGGGCCCAAGAACCTCACAACAGACCTACTTTCTTTTATATTCAGGACAAACTGCAAGAGATAAGACACTCTCCACTGTGCTTCAACCACTGCCTCGGAGACAAAGAGGCAGCAACTGGAGTCATCAACCAAGCTTTTGAGGGTAAGTCTGGGCAGCACCTGCTGTCCCCACAGCCTCTGCCCCACAAACTGCAACAAAGTGCAATTCAGCAGTTCTTTTCATTTGTCACTGCCTCAAATTCTCTGCGTATAAAATGGGAACAGAAGAGGCTTGCCTCTCTCACAATGAACTTGTAAAGATGTATTAGATGCCATTACATATGATGCATTGGGTAATGCACATAAAAGATTGCCAAGCAAAAAAAAAAACTGTGAGGTTGAGACTGAGCCTGCTTCACAGGACACATCCAACTTGTACCTAAATTTCCATTTGTCCATTAGATAAAGATGGCGGTTGGGTACTTACTTTAGGAGTCCTGGTTCAGTAGTTGCCTGAAAGGGAACATAAATTAGGTACCTAAGTAAGGCAGACTTTATCCTAGCCTGAACTGTGATAGCTCCAGTCAGGAATCGCAATATGCCTGTGTTCTGCACACTGTGAATGAATAAAACAAGGTGATGTTAGGGAAGATATGCTTAAGACAATGTACACAACAAAATCCACTTATAGAAGAACATTGTTAAAGTTGTGAAGACAGGAATTCACAAAATAGATGATGCGAAATTTTAAGTTGTCTGTGCAACTATGATTCAGAGCATCTAAACATGGAAATGAACATCCTGACTGGACCAGAACAAGAAGCTTTTCCAATCTTGCAGTAATTCCTGACTGTCTAAATCTAGGGGAAAGTGAAATCTTTGTAAACAGTATGATCTGAAAATCTGCAAAAAGAAAGTTTTTATTGGTTTCACTTTTATTTCACAGTCTTTTTTAATTTACCCTCTTTGCATACTATGGTTTTCTAGTGGAAAAAAAATTCCTGTTAGAAGTGCTTCCCATTCTACAAAAGCAAAAACTACTTGTTTCTAAAATTTCTGAAGGTTTTTTTTCCTCACAAAATGTTATTGAACTGGGAACTCACCCTGTCTCATAAACAGTTTTGATACATCAGTATTTTGTGATTTCCTAAAAAAAATTCCTGATCCATTCCAGGAATGATGCAGTATTCAATTATACAATTTTGTAGTCATTCTTCTACGTATTCTACCTACATTCAATTCACTGACATGTCCAATGCTCGTTAACAATAGTCTATTCAATATTTTTGCTAATCTTTATCATTCAGTGTAGCTTTACAAGTGTCAGCCTACCCTACCTTACCCCATCATGACTCCTCTCTGTCAGATTCACTCAGTGCATGATACGGTTTTATGTCGTTACAAAGCTAAAGACTTTTTCATTGACATGATGGACCAAAGTAACCTAGCACTTATAACCCATTGTCTCCTGCTTTTTTTGACAACTGATTTTGCACCCTTGTCCTATAATGAAGAGCTTTGTGTATATGCATGTAATGTAATTTCCTAGTTTCTTTAAGGGCGTCTTTGCTCCAAGTAGTGAAGTTCAGGGAACAGATACTTAATCTGGCACAAATCTAAGCCTGGCATTAGCTCAGGAAATGAGTACAGCCAATTAATTAGGCACTTTGCCCAAGTTAATAGGCATTACATTTTGGATCGCCTTTATCTCACCTAAATGCGGCTGTCTAGAAGCTAGCAGTCTCATCTAAGATATTCTACATGATATCTCTGTGGCCCGCAGGAGAAACAGTCATGTCCAGAGAGTGACGGCTCATACGTGTTAGGCATGTATTACAGCACAAAAGGAGTCACCTTTTGCCTTTCTCTCCAGTGATGACAGCTGGCTTCTAGACGACTTGCCATACTGGTTTCAGACACAACTTGGACTGGATGTTTAATTTTTAGATGGCTACAGAAACACAACATGCACTGGACACGGGGCTGTGCTGACTTGGCTGCTTCCTTCTACTCCTGAGCTAGTCTGATTTCCTAGCTTAGACGTCTTTGCTTTGCATTCCCTAACTGTTAGAACAACAGAAACATGAAAGCTAAGGGAGTTAAGGCAGTACTGTAGCATTACATCAATACCTGTTAAAATCTTTAGCATGGCTGAAATTTTAAATATGCAGCCTGCCTCTTTGCTGCTTGGTGTTGGGGCACAGACAAGAATATAGGTCATTCTTTTAGTGGAGCAGGCCTGGCACAGATGTAATATGCAATGATTTTAGTTTCAGTGCAAGTCGCAGCTTAGCATGTGCCAGCTGTGATCTTTGCCCTGCTGTTAACTTGCTCAAGCTAGGCAAATCAGTGCTTTCACTGGGATGACAAATACACATTCTTAACATAAAAATCATTCTTATGCCAAAATTTCAGGTTCTACCACACTGCAGAGGTCACAGAGAAAACACCATTGATTTATTTGCTTGCCAGGGACAAAAATGGCGTTCTTAGAAATGTCCAAGTTATTGAAAAGCAAAATATGGATTGACACTGACATGAAAAGTTTCAGTTTGAATGGCTAAAATTTGTAAAACAGTTTACTACAGAACACATGGTTGTGTAACAGACTTTTAGGACAGTCTTAATAATAGTTACTGATACTCTGTGATATACATTACGTTTAGGGGATCTGTTGGCAATGGTCATTTTTTAAATTATACTCTACTAGACCTGTTCGTAATAACCTAGTTGGTAAAATCTGACCCACTGTGGTAAGCAAGGCAATTCCATGTAGGCAGAGCTTTGGCGGTAGCTCTCAGAACGGGAGCCTATTTTGCTCAGTACTCTCTCTTCCCTAGTCTTAGCCTTTTCCCCACTAGCCGCCCTATTCCCTCTCGAGGATTCCCTCCATTCTTCCCTTAACATTGGCTCTCCCCACCTGTTGTTGCCACAGACCCACTGTTGCATCTGCATTAGGATGGGATGACAAAGCAACTTTTTTTCATGCTTCTCTTTCATCTTTTCATGTTTCATTTCTCAAAATTCCTCTTTAACTTCTCCCCAGGCTCATTTGGTGATTTTCACACAGGGAATGTCCATCAGAAAACATTATAGCTTGAATTTTAACAGTATGGCTTGAAATTTATTCATCTGCATGTCATCCTTTTCATACGATTGTATTTTAAATGACTAAACTTGATAAGCTCTTTACATCTCTGTAACACACGTGCTTATTTCCCCATATATTCATGGTTTATCTGTCGGTTTTCTTCGTCTTTCCCCAAGAATGTCTTTTATAAGTACATTAAAACTGTACACTGCATACTTGACTGACAACCTAGAGTCCTGGTGATATTTTAATGTTGCTGGATTATCTGATCATGGAACCATGCGTGTCAGTTTTCTGTAGATCTCCAGCCTTAAACTAATTCAACGATTTTTCTGCGTTCAATGTAAACCTCTTGCAAAGGAGTTCAGTGTAATGCTGGCTCCAGAAGTATCATTGATTTAAGCAAGAACTGGCAATTCAGGTTCTCATCAGGCTTCCAGACTAAAATGCACACTCCTTCACGACCCTGCCACACACAGTTTGGGGCACGGAGTAAGTCTCAGTCTGTGATTTATAAAACACTGTATAACAAGTAAGTGGTTTTTAAAATAATCATAAGTTTGCATTCATTTTTATCTGGAACTAAATGGACCACTTCTTGTGTTTATAGGAGTAGTAGAAAGATGACAACCAGAACAAATTATCCTAAATACTATTCCATGATGGATTGTCCTGGACAACATTTTCCAAAAATGTTACATGGTCATTGGCCTTTGTGTGTAATGAAACTCCTGCCATGAGCCTCCCGCCAAGAAATGCTTGCTCTCACCAGGAGACTTGGTTCCAAAAGAAAGAGCCAAATGTCAAGCAAAGTGAAATGATAGACTTCAAAATAACTGTGATATTTAGCCCTACATGTAATCATACATCTTCCAAACTCTGTTGAACCTTACCTGCTTGTAGTTAGCCACACCTTTAGCAGGTCTGTACATGCTGTTAGCACTATTTCGTATGTGGAAGAGCTGGAAAATGGTAGATTTCCTTATTAGCATTAATACTGGTGCAGTATGTCATGCAGATTGCAAGTATGGGTGAATTAATATAAATAGTACGTTACTGATCTGGGCAGGTCATGCTAACAGGATAGTGTGGGGATGGAAAAAGGGACACCAGCTTTGTTATTGCAAGCCACCCTTCTAAAGGAGGCACCAAGTAGCTAGCAATTAATATGCCTGAGCAATACCATCAGGTCCTGGCACTGCTGCTTAGGAAGGGAGGGAAGGAATCTCATCAAGAGTCTGACTTTGCTTCCTTGACCAAACGATGGTGGGGATGGCTGGCTATACATAACCATAACTCTTACAGCACTGGAGGATCAGGCAGCAGCCCACTGGGATGTGCAGATTAGTTCTCAGGCCACATCAGTAGTGGTACAAAAACAGTATGATTTTTACAGAAAAAAATGTCTCAGGCAGGAGAACATGAGTCTGTTTCTTTGGGATATCAGTCTGCAGAATTAGCACTGCAGTGAATACTTTATCAAGCCTCAGTTCCACTAAATGTTTTCAACATTTCTGTTGGATATCTGTGGGTATTTCCTTACCTACATCTCACTGATTTCAACTGAAGGCATTATCAGTGAGAGTTATGTACCTAAATCCAGTTGTACCCTGTTCCTGCTTCATTTCAGCAGCTGAGCACAATACCAGTCCCAGCATTCATTGCAAGTGCTCTGTATCATGGCAATTTAAAGGACCTAGATATCTACCAGTTTAGACTTTTTCATTCTTGTTCTTACAGGCTTTCTGAGGGCATTGATCATGGGCAGGCAAGAAGCGTTAACATTTTTAGAGTGAGGGAAGCACTTTTGATCTGGAGGATTGAGACAGCTGTGGGTTACCTTAATGGTTTTGAATCAAATGGGAATTGATTGAGCAGAGGCCCCATTCATTGCTGAAACATTGGCTGTTCTTGCTCCCGTTTCACGAAGTGCAAAGGAAATGTCGTGAATCAGCGTGCTAGAAAGATGGTCCTGCATTGCTGTAAAAATAACCAGTCCATCTATTTTCAGATGCAACTTTTTACATTTGCACATGCAAGACCGCACTATATTTTTTTTCCGGTCCCAAGCATTCCCCTTTATGGGTGGAAACACCTGTTTGTTTTGGCAAACGTCTTTGCCGACATCAGAGAACTGGGCATCAAGCAGCTGGAGCGGCTCCTTGCCTTTATGACCCAGGAGGACTATTCTTATCAGTGCTGCTCCTTACAATCCACTTCGGACCTATAAGGAAAAAATGTCAAACTGCTCAGAAACTTTGTCACAGCGCTACACTGTTCCTGCTAGAAGTGGCACCTACCACGAGAGAGCAGATGTAAGGCTGTTTGAGGGTCCCTGAGGAAATCCAGGCCAGTCTGCTGTGCCACTTTCCGTGGTTACCTTGTAGTCATTCTGTAGGTAGGAGGGATCTTTTGCCTTCAAAGCTATCAATTGACAACATTTCTTCTTTGGTGATGAAAAAAATTTACATTTAAAAAGTCTGTTAATGTGCTGAGAGTTGTACCTTCTGTGAAACTATGTGGATCATAGTTTTTTTTAGTTCATTCTTTGAATGGAAAAATGTGGTGAGGAGAGGAGTTCTGGCATGACTGGACACAAACAGCAACTACAGCAAAAAGACCCTCAAAAGTTGGTTGCACTTGCCTACAGTATTTTGTTTGGTTCAAAAGCCGTAAATGTTTTTATTTAAAAAGACTAAAAGGAAACACATTTGGTCTCAAAAAGATCATTTTTTAAACCCTAAACTGGAGATGCCCCTTGAAAAATGTGGGAAGATAAAACAGATTTTTGTAATTTCTGATTTTTTTTCTCTTTTCTTTTCAAGCCAGTCACTCAGTGTGTTTACTTTTTTCAGCAATTAAGGTACTTGCTAAAAATGTTACTTTTTTTTTTTCTAATTCAGTGCAAAAGTTTTCATTGAGGGGATTTGCTATTAAAATTTGGGATCAGTGATCTCACCATTAATTAGATGTCTGCCTTCTCTGCTGGCTGAATGGTACTGGATTGCTGTTCCCTGTGTAAGAGTGATCAGTTTATTTTCCTAAAACCAGCTGCCTTTTAAAAACTATTCTGCTCACCTCTCTGGACTTAAAGTAATCACTTGGACAAACGGAAGCTCCTCTGAAGCAGATGTGTTGATAAGAGACATTTTTTAAACCTTGTATCTAGCCTCCTTTGTATTTTTCTGAAATTCAGTAATCCTCTTCCCCACTTAGCTTAGTGAGTGCCTGACCCAAAGCCAGTGGAGGTCAGCAAAAAAGCTTCTTCCAAAACAATGAGTAGTTACAATGCTGCAGGAAAAGGCAAACTTGGTGGTGTGATGATTTCATATGTGTTCCCTAGACAAATGCTGTTTCATTCCAGACAGCGCACACAAGCCATATGACATTGTAAGGAAAGTAATGCTAATTCTTTGCCTTGGACTGAGGTGAAAAAAAAAAAAAAAATCAGATGATCTAATGTTATAATATAATGGCTGACATTTGTGTTGTACCGGTGTAAAGACATAACCAACTAAAACTTAGGTACTGCATTTACAGTAGCTGTCTAGACTGCTTGAAAGTCACCAGAGTTGTAGATGTGTTCAGGGGATGTTACTGTGTAAAGGCAAGTATGAGAAATAAGCATTTCAGCAAAGCGACTCATCCCTCTTTTCTCTCTCCGTTGTCTGTAAAGGGAACCTGGGCAAAGAGCCTAAACTACGCACATAAGATCTGAGTACTTAAAACTTGATAAAATGAATCCTACTTTGTGACCTGGAGAATGGAGGTGCTTCTCTGCTTTCATATATAGACGTATTGTATTGATTGCAACAAGTGTGGAGCTGGCCGTTTTTGGTGCTCTTATATTAAAAATGATAATAAACTAGTTAATAAACAGATTTATGTCTGTGTTTCCCAAGACAGCATCTTGCACACAGGAGTTTTGGTCCACAAATCTCTAAAAAACCTATCAAAATAAAAAGCAAAAAAAGGTAGTTGGTGCTTCAAGCAGTTTAGTGCAGTAAAAATGCAGGATGAGCAAAATTCTTGTTTTTAGCATCTTTAGTGTCTGACAGAATAGCAAGGTTGTGAGTCATCCTCAAACCATGCGAGATCATATGCTTCATTAGACAGGAAACACAGATATATCTCCACTGATATATAATACAGAGTGGGGTATTAGAACGGATATATATTTGTTCTATTTATATTCTTACTGGCAATGTGCAGAGACTAAAACACAGCACCTCCAGCTCCAGGTGGCCAACAGGTATCTGTAAAATACTCCGTACACAGGAACTATCTCCTTGAGCTAACTGACACAGCTGAGATGGAGCAGTCAGGGTTCAATAACCACCTTTTTCTGCCTTAACAAAGATATGTTATCAAGCACTTCTTTTGAATGCGTTCACAGTGGGGTGCATCTTTCTGTCATGCCAGTAAGTCAGCCAGTCTTCTGTTCACTTCCACATAAATTGTGCAGAAGGGACAAAGGATGGAGTATGTTTGAGAAAAACAAGAGGATACTAATAGGAAAAAGTAAAAGCAACTGCGCTTCTAAATCAGTGATCCTTACCCTGTATACGATTGTGTTACCCAGAATTAGTAATATCTCAGGCTGGAGACTTAGCTGGTGTAAATCAGTGGTGTCCCACTGGTTTCTATGGAGCTTTGTTAATTTGTGCTAGCTGAGGACCTGGCCTCAAAATAACTGTAACAGAAGATCGACATCTCTAGATCAGTTTGTTCAGTCTCTACCAATCAGCTTTTCTTCTGACTTTTTTCCTCTTATACATTGTCACCTTCTGAAATTAAACCCCCCCAAAAACCATCTGCTTATCAAGACATCATAAAAATTTGCACCCTTCCAGGCAGGATTTCAAAACATGTTGTAAGCCTGCACAGCCTACTGAGAAGGCAGTGAAATGCACTCTGCGATGGCGAGGTGGGACACATTACCCCGCTCAGTGCCGTGGCTGCCCTGCGGCAGGAAGCAGCTGACCAAGATGCTGAGATTTGTAAGGAGGAAGCACAGATTCTATCAGGTTAGGACTGATCTCCTCAGAGGAGGCTAAGCAAGCAAACTCCATCCCTCATGAGTATGAGTCAGGCGATCATAGTTTCTTGTGTCACTTAATGCAGGACTCTTTAGAATAGGGTTCTGCCTACCCCTGGAGAGGTGCATGATAATTAATTTACCTGCAGTTTGGCTCAAATGTTGTGCTTACAACTACTACTAGGGAAAATGTCCAGAGAGGTCAGGGTTACATGCATTTAGGACCTGGGACAGGTGTCTATGCAGCTACAGTGCAGAGCTTTGAACATGCCGTTTTAGTTACTGGAAGCAGTCTACCTGAGGGAGCACGGAGCTTAGTGGGGACCTACTTCTCAGCAGAGTTCTTCTCAGCCTGTATAGAGCTCTGGATTGCCAGCGCTAGCGTGCCTCATGCCCTGAGGTAGGTTGTTTGAAGTGAACGTGAGTAACTCTACACTATGCCGCAGTCCACAGTGCAGACAAGCCCCTCAGGATTTAAGCGTTTGTAGTTGACTCCCCAGCACGACTTCAGATTCCATGAAGGTGTTCCTTGGACGCCTCCTCTCAGGGCGTTTCGTTGGCTCAGCCAGACTTTGCTTGTGAAATGTGAGGGGATCACATCACATGGTTTATCCCGCATTTACTCACGTATAACCCAGCATGACTATACATCAATCAACTAATTTTAGCAGTGTTAAAACTGAAAAGAAAAGAGTTATATCTCATGAATATACTGACCTGCCTCCTTATGCTAGCTTCTCTCTTCCTTCAAATTCTTAATTTTTTTTGGAAGAGGCTTCCTAAGATTATTCAGACTTCTCTGCATTGGCTTATGGCTTCCAGGGTGTTGGTGGTGCTTCTAGTTCTCACATTTCTGGGGGAATTTCACAGCACATAATGATTTTTTCTTAACTGCTCATTTTCAGTATCTTCTGTCTCCATCCATTATATAACTAAGCAAGCAAAGATTATTTGCGTGCTTTGCTGACTTACACGAGAGGCAAGCATTGTACTGCATAACCTGACATCTTTGCATAGATTTTTTGGCTTGTACAACAGAATGGTGCTAAGCTTTCATGGGTGCCGAACACTGTGGCAAGAGATGACATAACAGTGAAGGAAAGGGCACTTGTAGTCAAAAATCTCATTATGGCAATGGCTGTAAAGCTTATATGTGTCATGTCAGAGGAGAAAGGATATCAACGTAATATGCTTCTTCTGTCTTTTGATAGGATAAGAATATTCCACAAAAAACAGTCTTTCTTGCTTATTTTGTCTCCAAAGCTCAAGAAGTAAAACCAAGGCAAGGTATTTGATTTTTTTAGCTCTTTTTCTCTATAATGAGAAATGCAGTGGCATATAGGCTAAAAAAGGATTATAATATTTTATATATTCTGTAGTTCTTCAGACCTGTTGGGGAAAGAATTAGTAATGTATCTATATATCTGGTAAAAATATCTCAGTGACCTCATACTCACATTTGTGTAAACATCACCTCATCAGTTCCAGATACTTATACAGGAAACAAATCTGAATGCTCCTCTAGAGTTCTATACTTAGGCAGGTCAGCCGGCATATGTCTCGTCTGTAAATACCCAGTTTTACTTGGGTCCTTATTTTAAGGTTTCTCTCTTAAGAGTTTGCCGCAAACATGCCCTCAGCATTTGCCAGCGTGCCTTTTCGAAAGCAACTTGCGCCTGAGGATTTCCATGAAAAGAATTATTGAACAAAACCACATACAAAGAAGAGCTGTACTGTTTGGTGAAGGCTTGGGTAGGATCGAATTACTAAATATTGCCATAATAGTCCTGAACTGACAAAGTGAGTATCAAATGATTTTTCGTAGCTGTCAGTCACTGTGGTATGTGAAGGCAGTTTGTTCTGTCCCAATCCCCATCTTGCTAACAGGCTTCTAAAATCAAAATTCTCTTTCATACTTTTCCTCGTAATATTTCCTAGTGGACTATAGCATGTGAAAAAGACTTTTGACTCTGTAGCTGGTGTGTGTGTGTCATTACAGTGACATAATAAATTGTATGTTGCCCGCTGCAACAGCAAAACACTTGTGATTCTTATGAGTGGATAACTGAATGTCACATGCTTCATTCTCCAGTTGTGAAGTAAAATAAGGAAGGAGTGTAATAAAAAAAGGTATGTGTTACTAAGAATAAATGCACGAAATAGCAACAATTATAACTTGAGCCTTTAGTTAATCACTTTTACATTTCTTTTTTAAAGATATAGCGCCTGCAATAGATTTCAGGCAACTATGTATAGGTGAACAGCATCAAATTAAGAAAAAAATATAAAGTCTTTAGAAATCGGTAAAACACATTAAATTGCCAACTTCAAGCTTCTTAAAAGACAGAGTATTACAATTCCTCTAGAGAGGGAGGATATTACAATTTAGTAGGTAGAAAACTGCCTGTGTTTCAGGACTCTTTAGCAGTGTTGTTGTATTATTAGCAGGGTTACACAAAGGTACAGATTAAAACCACTTTGGCTTCATGCAGCCTATCTTTACTACCAAAAGAAGCAAGTCATGTATTCATAACTGTATTGCTGCCTGTGAAGGTATGAATGGTGATGACCAAGCATCCCTAAGTGATTTGGTTGAAGATCTAATCCATGCAGGCAATGGCAGAAAATAAGTTTGACTCATCAGTCACTCTTTATGCAGTCACTAGACCAACTTTCTCCACCAGCTGACTTTGTGTACTTTCTAACACTACACATGTATCACTAGGCTGTTGTCTTTCTTTCTTTTTCTTTCTTTTTTTTTTTTTAAATGCAGATATTGATGTTGCATGTGCAGATTCGGACAGTATTCTTTCAACTACACTAATGGAAACAAAGGATCAAGAAGGCTTAAATTATTTGGTAGTAGTCAAAGAAAACAACCAAGATCAAGGGAGCATCAATTCTGCGGAACTTCGTTCAGTCTGATTCCCTCTGCATGAGGACAGGAGAGAAAGCTCTACCAAAGATGATGTAAGCCGAAGAAAATATTCTGCACTTTATCATATTTACAGAGATCTCTTACAAAAAACACCAACTCTCTAAAATACTAAAACTACCAGAGAAAGTCATAAGGTATTGAATGATGTGTAGAATAAGACAAAAATTACATATTTTTTGATTTTCTAAATGTTATGGTTCAGGTGTTTCATGAGAAATAGTTTAAGGAAATCAAACTTATAATCAGACAGCAAATGATTTTATTGTGACGCTGATTAACTTTATGCAGGCAGACAGAGGCAATCCTTCCAAAACGGAAGAACTGATATGATCTCTCACAGAAGGGACCAACTTGCTCATGAAAAGAAAAACAGTTGAAATCTAGCTCCATTGTCCACACACAAGATTGTACAAATTGAAAAACTAACATAAATTCTAGTTCTATTTTTATGATCTCCAAATCTGTAAGCAACTGAAGAAAGGTGGTTGGGTTGTTCACTGCTTGGGATGGTCTATTTTGTCATTTAATTTAAACAAATGCTTGCAATCATATTGAATGTTAAGTTGCACAGCAATTGATCTGTGAATGTAGATGAACGCATTTTCTTATATTTATTTTCCTTTCCCTTTTTAATGTTGATCATCCTGTCATTTCTTATTAGACTGGATAAAGGGAAATACTTTTCCTTGATGTGTTTGGAGTTGCCTGAAATCAAAGTATATAATAAAACAATAAGTAAATCATTACTGAATAAAAGACAGAAATAAGCTCTTTGGAATGTTTCATCATGAATAGTAATTTGCAAATTTTGCAGAGTTATTCATTGACATCTGTCAGGAAGATAGAATCATGCTCTGCTTTTATGCAAATATTTGATAATGGAGGATGCTGGAGAGTAGTAAAGGCGCTGTCTGATCTCAGAAAGTAGACATTTTTAAGGTGCACCTCTACTGAAAAGAAGCTCCAAAAGTTTCTTAAATGGAGACCCAACACGGATAAACTAGAGATTTGATTTTTGACTTTTTGGAAGGTTTTACCTCAAATTTAATACAAATTGAGGGATTTTGAATTAGGATTCTTTAAAAGTCCCTGGCAAAACCAATTCAAGTAGTCTGTAATTATATAAATCAATCCTTTTCATCCACAGATTAGCCACATTTGTACATGTACAAGCCCTATTTGCTAATACCAACAGTTGCAGCACTTCTGTCTTTTTTTTCTCTTAAGTTATGCTTACCAAGCCATGAGTGACAGGTAAATAAATAAATGCTGTATGTTTCCTCCCTCCTCAAGTGCTTTTTGATTGATTGTACAGCCATTCCTTACATTTCAATAACTTAAACATGAACAACATTTACTAACCAGTAACGTGCTAGCCAGAAACCAGGAAGATTCCAGTTCTGTAGTCACAATACCTGAGTGACTTCACTTGCATGTGTAATTCCACTTAACTCAAGAGAACTGCTCAGTCAGCAAGGTGCAAACAGAAGATGAAAATCAACATGACTTCATATGATATCTTTTTCATTAGCAGGAGAAGCCTTCAGCCCTGCCAAGAAGCTTGTCTAGGGAGCACCATTCAAAGGCCTTACGACGAGGTCTGTGATATGAAAACCCAGGTCGATTCAGTCTTGCGGAGGACTGAGTTGGAAAAGAATCATGCAAAAGCCTGTCCAACATGGGTAAATTGGGTTAGTGGGTAAGGTGTGTCAGTGAGACAGCAGTCAGAAGTAATGCCCGTGAGTTCTTGAAGAAGTCACAAATACCCAAAGCTGCACAGAAAGAACAGAGGGGAGGACGTGTTGCTTAGTTCGCATTTGTACGTTCTGCAAGACAAGACTAGTTTTGATGGAGGATTTATCACAACTTGAGGGGGAAAGTGTCAAGTTTAATGCGTTGCCAATAAACAATACTCAGGATGTTGACCAGTGATCTATGCCTTTTGCACCTGATAGTATGAAAAATGGTTTGGACTGGATAAGACACAAATCCGTAAATCCATATCTAAGAATCCTGGTATATAACTTGCTAGAGTCAGTGGAAGACACAGCATTTAACCTTCCCTGTGCATGCAGAGTGCTCCAAGGCATGCTTGGTGATGCAGTTTGTCAGCTCTGAGCCTGGCCCTGCCCATCATTCCATTCTTCCTCTTCCTTACTTCCCAGCCTTAGAGGAGTAGGTATGCAAAGGCAACTATTCCACTGAGTTATAGTAAAGCTGACTTTGGTGTGTGCAAAGTTACCTTACTTGAATTCACTCACAATGCTACTTGCAAAGAGTTTCTTAATCTCTCAGTTTCCGTATCACTCTTCTCTTTACACATCATTTCACCTTCTTTATCTCATTGAAGTGAGGTGACAAGAATGAAAGACCTTTTTAGCATGCTGTCTCTTGGGAAGGGAAATGGGCACTACCTGGCCTGTGTTTGTCTCAGTTGCTGCCTCCTCCTGAGGCAGATCAAGGGAAAGATTCAAGAAAGCCTCAAATTTAAGTGCCTTGACTTTCAAGGGTATAGTTTGTTAAAAAAGGGTTTAAGGATGATAATGTCTTCTTAAGGAAATATGTATTTAGGGGGAAAAAGAATCCTGACATATCAGAAAGGTTAAATGTGAGAAAAGAGTACAAATGAAGCAGCCATTATGACCACACTTGTGTGACATATTGCTGAGAGTCTCATTCTCAAATGTAGAGCCAATATTGTGCATTTTTACCTTCTTTGTTTAAGGCATACATTGACAGTGAGTCTAGGGTACACTATGTATATAGTTAGAGGAATTCTTCCTGAATTTCCTTATAAGCCAGAGGAAGCCACCTAAATAAGAGGAGAAGCTGCTCCTGTGAAAATTCTGCAGGAGCTGGAGGAACCAGAAACTGGTGTTTGGAACCTGAATCATAAATGCATAGAGATTCCTGCTGGCATTTCTGAAAGCTTCTTAACAAAAGCATCGTTCTCAGGCTAGTATAAAGCAGATGGGCCCAGTCTTCACCTGATGTAAACCAGGTTAAATATGTTAAGATATGCTGATGAACAGCAGTGGAGAAACTGCCTCCCAGTCTTCAGCTTCTCAAGATTTGGCATGAGTTCAGCAAGCACTGCTTTAGTCTTTATAAAGCAAATTTTGATTATTTCAATGCAGTGTAAAGTCCTGGCCTCAGTGTCACCAGCCTTATAGAGAGTATGACTGGCATAGTCTTGAAAAGTCCCTGTTCAGATAAGAATTGGAAGTAGAGGGGAGTGGGAATAAGAGCACTACTTCAGCTGTAATCAGGTTGATGTGATATTGCAGGCAGGCAGTGCATGCACCCAGCAAAGCTGACTCAGTTCACACTAACAGCTCTGACTACTTCCATGTGGAACAGTGCAAAACTAACATCCCAGGCACCTGAGAAGTAAAGATCTAAGAGGGGATATTGTCAAAACTCCATGTCAAGAGATATTTTATGTTGCTGTCGTTGCAATTCTAGAAAAGAGCATGTGAAAGAAAAACTAGATCTTCCCGACCAGTAATGAACAACCCTGACACTTTCTTTTGTTTTTCTGTCCCATGTGTCAGGTTTGGGTCTGATTTGCAGAATATTAAACACCTCCTTCTTCCTTCATTGGTCATGATATGGCATCATCAATGTGGCTGAGTGGCTGCACAGTTTTCCCCGCTCCTGCTCCATGAGGATCCAGTCTGCTTTCTCTCCAGTGAATATTCCTTCTGGCACACAGCATTTTGAGGGGCTTTTTCTGCAAGATTTTTTGCACATTTCCTTTACTGTCCTAAAGTGACATTGAAGGAATTGGTGAAGCAAATTCTGATCTAGCGTAGAGCCATGGTCACCCCACTATGTGACTCATCTCCTCTCACAAATGACTGCTGGTTCTGCAGAACTACCTGGACTGTGGAAGGAGCAAGGTCTGTGCGAATGCCACCCCTTGGAGGGGGCTATCTCACTGACCACAGAAGGAGCCCAGGTAATTAGTTTGGAGTTGACTTCCTTGTTCTTATAGAGAGGGAGCGGGGGAACGGTCACTCCTTCTCCTCCTATTTCATGGTATGAAACCCTACAGATCTCTGTCACTCCCACACTCACCCACAGGCAGCAACAGTTCCCCCCATTGAGGGCTCCTAACCTGGTGGGTCATTCTCCTGCAGGATCTCTTCCATCCCTTTGGCCATCCTCACTTTTCTTCTCCAGACCGTGCTTAGTTCTACAAGATTCATGAGTGTTTTCTCTTTTCTTCTCCATTCCTTTCTTAATCACTCCTGCCGTTTTTTTTGTTTGTTTGTTTGTTTGTTTTTTTGACCACCAAGTATTGAGATGACATTTTCATGGGATTATCTTTCATCATCATCTAAGTAGTAATGGCCATCTTGGAGCCCATCCACTTACTTGTGAAGTTGCAATCACAATTTTGTTATGTACTTCACTTCATCTTTCAATCACTTCATATTTGAATTTCAGCTGCTATTTTATTGCCTGGTCACTGAGGTGTGTGAGGTCCTCTGCAGCTCTTCAGAGCTGGGCCTCTTCCTAACTGTCCTAGTTTAACTGCTCGTGCCCTCCTACTGTGTTCTTTCTGACTATGCCAAATGACACAAGTCCTAGCATAAATTGCTCCCCTGGTGAGCTCCTTTCCCTCCAAGAACTGACCATTTATTCCTACCCTTTGTCTCTAAGCTTTTAACAAGATACGTATCCAGGTGAGGACCCTTCCTCATACGGAAAGCTTAGCTTCCTTAAAAGTCTTTGGTGGAGGACTTTGTGGAAAGCCTTTCGGAAATCCACGTGGACTATACCAACTGGATCATCCTTATCCACGTCTGTTGATCAGTTCAGAGAACTCTATCAGTTTGTGAGGTGGAAGTGCCCTTTTCAAGAGGCTGTTAGCTTTTGCCAAGTAAATTGAATTGAATATCAGCATTGAATCTTTCAGTGTCTAGTGGCTTTTCACTTTCTAATCTCTCTTCTCCACATGGTGCTAGGCACCCCTGCTAAGACAGAAATTCAGAAAGCTGAAAATACTCTGCAAATGGGCAGGGTGTTGTATTTTTAGACATAAAAGATATCAGTGCCATGGTTTAGGCTGTACTTTGCAGAGAGCTCCAGAGCTTTAGCAATTGCTTTGGCTGTGGTTTGTCTCAGCACCCATGGGGGCTGGGGTTAGTCTTCTCTCTTCCAGTGTGCTCCTGGAGCATGAGGAGGACCAAACTGGACCCTCCTCGGTCCTGGATGCTATGCACCTGCTCAGGAAGAGGAGATTCATGCCCCCAGGCACTGAACAGGGGATGCCTTAGGTGAGTCTCTGGTTTGCAGCTGGTTACTGTCTCAGGCTCTTTCTTTTTCCTTGATGCCAGCAGAGTCACTGGGCAGGATCACTGATGCCAATGAGCATGCTTCTGGATGTAATACCATGCGCAACCTACTAGTACTGGGCTCTCAACTGGCAGTGACCAAACTCTGATTTGTGTTTGGACAGACGTGGACATACTGTGCTGCTTTGGTTGGCTTGCTTAATTTCTCAGCTGCAGACTTGACATCCATATGGATGGATGAGAAATATTTACTGCTACATATGAGCAGAATTTGCCACAACATAACATAAATGCTGTGGTGATTAATTAATGTTTGTAAATTATTTTGTAACTTTGAAGGACCGGAGTGGAATCAGCAGATGTTACTTATTTCCTAAGGCAGCATTTTCAGTGGTATCACTTCTACGTCTGCTGTCCTCAGTCCTTGCAGTGGTTTGGTCTGCAGAAGGTGGTAACACCCAACCATCAGTGCATTTCTGTTTTCGAGGATTGATTGCAAGGCCTTTTGAGCCAGCACATGCGGGTGACCAAGTTTGTCCAAAGACTGTTTGCCTCACTCTTCATTTGGGGACACAATCAAAATCCTACAAAGGAAAACCGAACATTTTTTGACAGAATTGTTGAGTCTTTACTTGGTCAAAGAGAAAGTTATGGAAAGTTTCTGTGTAGCTGCTGAGGAGAGATATGCCGAGCTTCAGTGGGATCGCTCAGTTATTCCCATGTGCTGCAGAGGGAGTGCTCGGCCATTTAACATGAGCCCAGGGAATGGGGCTGTCGAGAGCTCGGAACAGAAAGCACACAGCTTGAAAACAGGAGTTTTTGAGAGGTGATATAAAAGGCATATAAAGGTGATATAAAGAGGTGTTTGGTTGTCATTGCTTTGTTACAATGTAGCACGAAGAACTGAAAAATGTGGGGCACTAGGACGCTTCTTTTGCCTTTTTTATATTTAATGTTCGGGTCTCATCTTCTTTGGTAGATTAGAGACTCTATTGTCCATGGTTCAATGGCATCATCCCAAGATTCAGAGAATTTTAAAATGATCAGCAGAAAGGCAAAAGGTGGTGCAGCTATACTGCTATCCGGAGTGGTTCCTACTAGCCTTCATTACCTGCAAAAGCTAGTAAGTGGTGGGGACAAGGAAGGCGAGCTGAATCCACCACAGCCTTGCTTACCCGAGAAGCTCTACCTGGGGCCCAAAGCTGAGAGTGAAGTTGGTGTTCCTCAGCTTTCCTGGTACTCGAGATAACAGAGACTAGTAACACCCTCCAGATCACAAGGTCCCTCAAAATTTGGTTTCCTCACTGCTTTTATGGAGGGGCTCAAAGATTTTTATTAAAGGACTTACAGCAGGTCCACTGCATCCTTGCATGAGACCCTGCAGCTGTTTTCAACAAAGTTTTATCACCTATTTGAATCAACTAATGTCTCCATTTTTTTTTCTTTTTCTTTTACATCTATGGCACGGTGCCTGTGATGGTTTCAGTCCTCAGGTTTGGCTCCACCGAGTATGACTGGGTGAAACTAATTCTCTGTGGTCCAGGTTTAGGACTATGCAATTTAATAATAACCATGAAGGCAAGCTTTATTCTATATCCAAATTTACCTCTTTCTAAACAAAGATGATCTTAATTCATCTATAACAGACATGAAAATAGTCATTACAGAGAAGAATGTCTGTAAAATAGCCCTAATAACTCTGTTAGTGGATAAAAAGTTCTAATTCACCTTCATTGCTTTTAATTGATTCTTCAAGTTTTTCTTACATGCACACTGGAGTGAGTTGCAGGAGCTTGCATACCAGGTGGATTTTTCAAACGATCATGGCTCTATTTATAATGACATTTGGCATCTCCAGCTGATTTATGTTGTAACTCCAATAAATAACCAGAAACCCTGTGCTTCAAAGCCAAGTGATGATGCCAAAATATGGTCATTATGGCTAGTGGCATGACTGATACTACTGTATAAAATAACCTTTTTAATAATGTGTTAACTTCTTCAGATGACGTCTTCCATTTGGAGGACGTTCATCACTGCCTTCTATCTTTTACGGTAAAAAGTGAGCTGTAAAATAGCCACTCTGTTTGGATACCAATCTCTTTTGCAATGCTGTTGACATAGCTGGCTCTTCTTTTTCCTGCTTTTTTTTTTTTTTTTCCTCTATCCTCCCTGACAGTATAATTCATTCAGTGCTTGTTAGAGATGAGGCCACGGAAACACCTCTGTGGTCTTATGCAGTACAGTAAGCAACTACAGGTACATTTCTATCCATCCCATAGGAAATTCAGTCGAGTTTCAACGTTGTTTTATAGCACCAAAATCCCAGTACTCTGCTTAATCTCCTGGCCTGTTTCTCTTCATGTATCCAATTTTCACACCTTTCCAGGAGGGCTGATCATGCGTAAGTTCTCAGTAATTTCCAGTCACAAATATATTTGGCTTTCTCTTACACAGAAACAGAAGTGGCAGAACTCTGGGAGTCGCAGAATTAACCTTTTATAAGAATATCTTCTTCTCTCACATCTTCGTATTTCTTTAGTCTCACCTCACCACATCCCTGAGGATGGAACCCAGCCCACACAGTCCAGCCTTATGGTCTTTAAGTAGGATCTTGCCATCTTTGTCCTTTCCTCAGTTTGTCTTCCCATAGTCTTTGCCATCTTAACAAAGATATCACTCCATAATTTTTGAGTCTGTTGCTTAAGGCAATAAGAATTATCCTCTGCCTGAATCTACTAAAACAGAATTAGTGGCATGATCTGTGTATACGAACACAATGCATGTAGATACCCAATCTTGTATCTGCTAGGCTTTCTTTCATCAAATCCACCCTGCATTTGCAGAGAGAAGGGTTTTGCCCTCCCTGTGCCAGCAGTGCATATCTTGAAGAATAAATGTGCACTCTTGGCGTGAGCTCCTGACAGACAGTACTGATATAAGCAAATTCTGTCAGAATCTGTAGGTGCCAAGGTGAATAAGAGCTTGATGTCTGAGGACTGCTGTATCGGGAGAGGTGCAGCACTCAATACCATGTGTACAGGAGCTGTTAAATACGCCTTTCCACTAAAACGGCGAGGAGAGCAGCAACAGCTGTACGAGTACAGTTATACCCGCTGATTTCATTCCCAAAATTTAAAACCCCACTGGTTCATATTTACACTTTGGCTTGTGTATAGTTGTGTGATTCTAATTCATGAACCAAACTTTCCAAGACGTAAATGTTTGGTGTCTGATGTGACAACAGTGTGATGCACTGTGAGTGTAGCCACTGACTGGAAAGGAAGACAATTAGGTTTTGCAGGTGACTATGGACTGATTTCGGAAAGAAGGCAGAAGCAGTCAATGTACTTCACACACAGGCTTAATCCTTATCCAAGCTTTCCCACATACTTGCTGTTGGAAAACAAAAAGTAATCAAGGCGTTAACATTTTTTTTTTTAAATACCCTATTGGCTGCATTTTGAGTATGGATGAATTAAGAGTATTTTTCTGTCCTTTTCACACTGCCATTCTTTAAGGCTTTCTATTGCAACCACATGATGAGCTGATGCCAGCAGCCCTGCTGTCCTGCTTTGCACAGAGGGGTCAGGGAGAGAATGGCCGTGATAAACCACAGCCAGCTGTCAAACACGTCCTCTTGCCTGCCCCACCAAGAGGTGGCTCTTGGCTTCAGTGGCACCATCGCCGCGTTAGGCGCTGTCATTTCGCAGTAGCAAGTTGAGAAGGGACTGTTGGCTCTGCTGCTTGCCAGCATTCAATGTTACCATTAAATAATTAAAACAGACACCAAAAATGAAGGAAAAATGACACATCTAGAAAAACCTGTAAAAGTCTTCATGCACATAGTCATGTGGTCTTGCAGCAGTAAGTTCAGGGAGTCACTAAGGGCCGGGTGAGGTGTCACCAGGAAGGAAAAGGGTTTGACCTTACTGTAGCTCAGTTTCAGGTGTGCGTGCAGCAGCCATGCTGTCACTGAGATCCAGGTTTCCCACTCCTCCCTTTTGGGTTGTTCCTAATCTTTTTCAGGATCTTATCTCTGGGGAACACTTTCTGAAATGTCATCTTGTCTTAATATAGGCATGAATTTCTGGGGGAAATGTGTTAGTAAAATCCTCTTCAGCAGTCTTGGAGTCGATTTGATGCTATATGATGAGTAAAATACAAAGATCTTGGTGGAAACTATAGGAAAATGAGGAAAATACAGAAAAAGTGACTGCAAAATGCCCTATTGCTACGATGTTTGCGCAGTTGTGTTTTGGCTCAGATCATAGACCCCTGCAGCCTCCAAGAAGCATATATGTTTCTAGAGCATGAGAAACAAAAAAAGATATGTGAGCAATAAGAGGACTTTTAGAAGACAGGCTTATATGGGATTGGAGAGTGACTAAAAATTTGTGCCTGTTACTCTAAGGGCTACGTGAATATAAGCATTGCAAATTCCCATCTGATTTGGATGTTTTTTAAAATTGCAAGAGTGGCAAGTTAGGTGGCAAAGCGAAACAATAAAGTGTCATGGGAAATGCACTGCCAGAGAGGGTAAACAAAAACATATACAAGTGCCCTCTTAAACGTAGGATTTGCATTTTCTTAGCAGAACAAACTCTCTGCCTTGGCTCTCTGTGCTGTCACTGAAGTGGAGGTCACGGTTAGTGACAACTGGGAGCTGTTCCTGGAGTCTCTCTTGCCTTTTTAGGTTATGAGGGTCTCTCTGTGTTTAGGATAATATGATTGACAGCTCCACTCCGGCCCCAATTAGCACCCTATAATTTATTAGCTTCTGCTTTCAGATTATGCGCTAACTTCACAAATATTTCAACCACGGAAACAGCAGCTATCAAGTGTCTCTTTCCTGATCCAGCTTACTGTGACTGCAGTTAAATACACACACGGAGCTGTGCAGGTCTGTCAAGAGAGAATAATCATTTGCGTCTGTGTGCAGCTGGGGCTGTCACAGCTCTTCAGGACTCTGCTTGTGGAAAAACAAGGATTGCTCCACTGGCCCAGGGGGTCGGACCTGATTCCTTCCACCACGGTGCAGGACTGGAGGCCAATGTACTGGCTCTTCTGGCCCGTTCTGTTTCCTGTACTAGTACCGACACTTCGACCACATGCAAACAGTGTTGATGAGATAGCTCCCGTCCCTCCTAACGCCACCGCTTCGCTCCTCATCGCTGCGGCGTGGGGCCGAGCTGGGAGGTGCGCGAGGGAAGAGGCTGGGTGAGGCAGGGAGGACAGGGAGCAGCGGGGTCGGGATGGAGCCAGAGGTCGGGAGAGGAGGAGAGGTGAAGAAATTGGGGGTGCCGGGCAAGGAGGCACCTTGCAGCCAAACCTGTGCCAGGCGGGGCAGGACGGAAGGTGCCCTGCTGGGGCAGGCGGGGGTGCACGCGGGGGGGCTCGGGCGGGAGGAGGGGGGCACACAGCTCTCCCTTGCAATCTGCGCTCACACGTTTGGTGCACGGTATGCACGGGTTGCCCCTGGTTATGGAGGCAGTAGGAGGTGTGCTGCAAAATTAACTCCTTCTGTATGATTAGAGACGGACATGAGCAGTGGGACCCTTCCAGTCCGAGCAGCTTGTCAGTGCGGTTGGTTCAGAGAGCAGGCTGACTGTGGTGGAACGAAACTACCGGTTCAGTTCCCAGGGCTGTAGCTCCAAAGCTTAAGGGCTGACTGAAGTAAGGCTTTTTCTCTTCTTCTTTCTCCTCCTTCTCTTCTTTTCCTTTTCCTCTTTTTCTTTTTCTTTTCTTTTCCTTTTCCTCTTTTTCTTTTTCTTTTCTTTTCCTTTTCCTCTTTTTCTTTTTCTTTTCTTTTCCTTTTCCTCTTTTTCTTTTTCTTTTCTTTTCCTTTTCCTCTTTTTCTTTTTCTTTTCTTTTCCTTTTCCTCTTTTTCTTTTTCTTTTCTTTTCCTTTTCCTCTTTTTCTTTTTCTTTTCTTTTCCTTTTCCTCTTTTTCTTTTTCTTTTCTTTTCCTTTTCCTCTTTTTCTTTTTCTTTTCTTTTCCTTTTCCTCTTTTTCTTTTTCTTTTCTTTTCCTTTTCCTCTTTTTCTTTTTCTTTTCTTTTCCTTTTCCTCTTTTTCTTTTTCTTTTCTTTTCCTTTTCCTCTTTTTCTTTTTCTTTTCTTTTCCTTTTCCTCTTTTTCTTTTTCTTTTCTTTTCCTTTTCCTCTTTTTCTTTTTCTTTTCTTTTCCTTTTCCTCTTTTTCTTTTTCTTTTCTTTTCCTTTTCCTCTTTTTCTTTTTCTTTTCTTTTCCTTTTCCTCTTTTTCTTTTTCTTTTCTTTTCCTTTTCCTCTTTTTCTTTTTCTTTTCTTTTCCTTTTCCTCTTTTTCTTTTTCTTTTCTTTTCCTTTTCCTCTTTTTCTTTTTCTTTTTCCTCTTTCTTTTTCTTCTTTTCTCTTTTTTTTCCCCCCTTCTTTCACTACCTCCTATACCCATTTCCCTATGCAGAATTGCCTAGCCTACAAAATAAGTATCTCACTCCTCCAAATAATCGCACCACAAGTCTCTCTCCTTCCCCTGCTCCAAATGCTCCTCTGGGTGGCAGGCCAGGGAAGCCAGCCAGGACACCACAATCCCCCTGAGGAGCTGGCTCGCCTTTCTGTAATCAAAAGGGCATCTTAATTACAACCCTTGCCCAGAAAAAGATGCACGGGAACTGCCAGTCAGAGGCCCCTGCTGCATCTAAAGCCACCCGCAGCATTTTCCTCCCTTCTAGGAAGGGACCAACCTTTAAGTGCTCGCTATAGCTTATCGTGAACCTAAATAGGACTTCAAAGGGAAAGCGAGAAGGGATGGCTTCTGACCCAAGGAGGAGACAGGGCAGATACATTTCCCTGGAGATGGGCAGCGCATGATCCAGGGGAGGCGCGGGGGAGTTTTCAGACTCTCTCCTCCCCTCCTCCTCCCCTGGGGGCTCCAATGGAAAACCCACCGGGAAAGGCGGCAGGAAGGAAGGAACATTTACCCGAAGGTGAGCCGACACGAGACTGCAAATGCAGGGGCACATATATTTGCCTCTAAGGAGCCCTACACTGCATTCTTGCAACTGCACCTATACCAGAGGGAAACCCTGGTTAAAATAAAGCGGAGGCTGTGACCACAAAGACCACGTCCCATCCCCACTTTTGCTGACAAAGATCACTGTCAACCTCCACGTTCACTAAAACAGTTCTGCTCTGTGCTTCGCTCGGTTTCAGTTATTTTCAGCACAGGGAAGAAATGTCTGCAGCGAATACGCCCAGAGCTCGCTCTGCAGGCTGGCACCGCGGCTCTCAGCGGCCGCAGCAGATTCACCGCTGCGCCTGCAACCCCAGGCCGGTCGCCTCCTGCCCTGCAGTCTGCACGGACGGTCACGAGCCGTGTTTGTGTGTTGTTAGGGCGTAGCTGTTAGGCGTCTGCTCTTAGAGCAGCAGGCGGTGCAACCTGTGTGCTGCGCTCACAGAAGGGGCACCTTGAGGGTGTGCTCCTCAGGCTGCAGCACCGGGGACCGACGGCCCTGCTATTCTGGTGTGGGACCAGCATACAGCATATAAGGCAAATGTAACATAAGAGAAGCATGACTTTTGCATTTGCAGATTTCGTGCACACATTCATGATTAAGCAATGAAGCTATGATGCAAAGAGGAATAATGCAGATTTATGAAGCGGCACCGAGGTTATTTGCACTGTTATTGCATTAGGGGACCCAACTCGCCCTGTACCAGGCACCCTGAAGCACAGGGTGAAGTTCCTCCTCTAGCAACACAAGTTGCAGCTCCAGTCCTGCAAAGCCTCACTCCCAAGCCTTAAAGGTAGGTGCTGTGAGCAGCCCCCACGGTCAGGATAACCCAGAGAGCAAAACTCCACCAGGGTTAGCCAAAACAGGGCACGTGCCCCTTCAGACTGCAGCGCATCCAGAGTGGGAGCATTTTCAAAAAGTTGTTCACATAGCACCTAACAGCACAAGCGACAATCCTGACTTTGGTGTTCGGAGGCTTCCACAGTACAACAATAAAAAGGAGTACTTGGAGAGTAAATATTGATAGCGATATTCATGTATTCATTGCATAAATCCTCATACTTGAAAATGCTCAAAATCAAAATGGATTGTAAATGCCTATGAAGTAAATGACCTTTTTTGTTTGTTCGTTTGTTTACACGAATGTTTCCAAACATATTTGGTCTGTATTGCCCAGTCCTCCTTATTAGGAGGAGAGGGGGAAAACAAGAAAAAAAGAAAACTGCACTGAAGCACAACTAGTGCTAGAGCCAGATTAATCTTAAAAAGAAAAAGCCAACTTTAAAAACAGCCTAAAGAAAAGGCAGGCGAGCGTTCACAGACCGATCCTGCTATCTCCAAGCCTCTGCCCCGAGTTAAGTGCCATTTTTAGTTATTTTTCTTCTGCAAAGTGCTGCTGCCTGCTTTCTTGATAGAAGCCTCAGAACATTTTTGGTTTAACCAGTACTATAGAGCCCGGAGTTGCTTGCTTGCCCTTTATAGCTTGTCTGGCATCTGGCTAACTGGGGACCAAATGCCCGTGGGTTTTCTGGCTGGAGCAACCCCAGCAAGTCACCTCCTGCCATTTGCCCAGCTCTGGCTGGGGATGCTCTGCGCACTTCGTATTTCAAAGCAGCTCCTTGCCAGTTTCTCACAATATTTACTGACACTGCTTTATTATTTTCTTGCTCTTAACATTCCCGTTCTCTCCCATGATTGCAGTTACTGCTGAGCTGGAACCTAGGAGAAGCAAGCCCTGGTTATTCATAACTCCATTTCCGACGCACGGCAAACATTTTCCACTTTATGCCGGTGTCGGAAGGTAAAAACCCTCACCACAGTACCAAAGTCCATTTTCCACCGCTTGCCCTGGTGCAGAGGGGTAGTGTTAGGACTCTCCTCTCACAGGCAGTGAACTTTGTCAGCCTTCAAAGACATTACATTAAGATAAAACAGATCAAAACAGAACACCACGGTATTGGGATCGGCTGCTTTGCGTGTAAAACCATCAGCTTTTACATATAGGGAGAACCTACCATTTCTGCACCGTGTCATTAGTCATCCCTCACTCTATAATAGCATTTTAATTTACCAGTGCAAAACAGCAGTGCTGAGTGTTACAGTGCCCGCTTCTATCGGCTTTATGAAGAAACATCTCTTCTTATGGGGTGCCACCCTTGCTTTAACCCATCTTACAAATACACTGTACACTAAAATGTAGCATTGCCACAGTCTTGCATTTTCTTATCTTTTGTATTTATCACCGTATTTTTTACTCATTAAGAAAATACTTTCAACTGCTGGGGTTTCTATTTAGCTTTAATGCAAAGTAATAAAATAACTCACTTCATCCACACTACAGGTATTTTTCCTTTTTCATCCTGAAGTTTCGTCTGCCTTGTTTCTCTTTTTTAGGTTTAATTTTTCATAAAAGCACACAGGGTGAAAGAAGGAGATACCTTTAATGCAGCTTTCCTACTGTTAAATAGATATCTTATTCCCTCTTTCAAAACAAAACAAAATAAAACAAAACAAAACAAAACATAAAACAACTATTAAAGTGACAAAATGACAGCAACAAGTAGACGAAGGGAAATGTTAGAGGCAACCCAGACCTATTGTCCATCATGTGCCTTTCCTTCTGGTGTTCCCCTTAAAGACTGTTGGGTTGAGGGCGAGCAGTTTTTCCTGGGTTTCCCTCCTCCCCCTTTTTTAAGGGGTTTTGCTTTCACCATAAAATGTTTCTTGTAAAAAAAAAAAAAGAGAGAGAGAGAGAGAGAGAAACAAACAACCGTTACATATCCAATGCAAATGTTGTGCCAAACTCTGAGAAGTGCCACCTTGGTTTTCATATTTCTGGAGTTTGAACAGTTGTCCGTACAACAGCTGCATTTCTGTAAGCCCAAGGCAGGTGGCCCAAGCTAGACGCTTGCCACTCATAAACACAAAGCTGAAAAATCTGGCCAGTTCCTTGGTAGTCCGAAAACGTTCATGAGTTCCAGTTTCTTCTCCTTTTACTTTTCTATAATGTAAAGTAAAAATCCAGTTCAAAACTGCTAAATAGTTTTTCCCATGTTGCATTCGAGAAATAATTTTCACTGCCATAAAAAAATATTCACACCACTAAAAAAACCCACGATTTCCTCTGTCCCCTGTAAGAAGGCTGGTGGTTTTGCATCACCATCCATGACGTCATTTGACTCTTTTCTAATAGTCCGACTGCAGTTCTGGGTGTGGAGTTTGTTTAAATAGAAGTTCAAGGTCTTTGGCTCTCCTCTCTCAACAGAAGAGTTCTCCTCTCCACAATAAGTCAAAAGGACCGTCCTTGCAATGCCAGGTCGCTTTAAGTCCCGCTGTCTTTCCCCGAGCTGCAGGACCATGGTGGGCTTGGAAAAGGGCAAGGGGGGTCTGGGAGGCTTTGAGTCAGCTCGTCAGCTCAGAAGAGATCCACCACAGAAGGAGTAACGTCGAGCTGCAAACCAAGACCAGAAGCTGTTACAAACTGACCCAACTTCAGCTCTGAATGCCACCGTGCCTAACAGGCAGAGATCTAGAGGGGAGAGCCAGGGGAAGAAGAGTGAAGGACAGCTCTAAAACCAGTACAGATCCTTGCTTTTGTCCTGAGGCTGCAAACCTGAAAACGGAGAGAAGAAAAAAAGGGAAGAAGAAAAATAGGAACAGGCGTTTAAGGATAGAGAAAGACAAACTTCATTTCTGCCACACGAGATCGGAGGCTCAGAAGAAAGCACGGGCTCCCTGGGGCCGGAAGGGAGAGGCAAAGCGAGAAGAGCCCAGGCTGCACCACAGACAGGCACGCACCCCTTTTTAACCCGAAGTCAGGTTGCTGTACGGAGCCGTTTGTGGCTGTGGTCACCAAACTTCACCGTGAGGAGGCCAGAGCAGCCAGAGCGGGCTTTCCTTGCCTCTGCAGCCCCTGACCAAGGAGCCACGGCTGCTGGCTGTGCCTCTGGCAGCTCTCTGGCACCGCTATGGGCACGCGGCCTCACATCCGGCACCCGACCAGGCGCCGGACACCGGTACCAGCCTCCCTGGCCACGGGGATGACCGCTGCCCTTTTTTGCTCAGCAAATGCTGTTGCGCTTTTCTTTTCAAAAACGGGGAGAAAACAGTAGGTAGAGGAGGTCGTTCGTAAACCTGCAGGGACGTACCGAGCCACGCGGCTGCCCTGGGGCGGGAGCCCAGCGAGGGCCCTCGGGGCTCCGTCCCGCTGCCGGCTCTCGCTGCTCAGCGCAAGAGCAAGGCCAGGGCTCCAGGGCTGCAAAGCAAGCACGGCCGGGGGCAGAACTCCGGGCCGCCGGGGAGCGGGCGGCACGTTGCCCTTGCTCATCTGGCCCAAGAAGGGCACGCGGGCCGGAGCTGGGGGCTCCCACCCCCCGTGTATTTCCCCCCCGGGCCCCGCTGCACGGGGTGCTCCCCTCCTACCGCCTCGGCAGGGCTGGCCCTGAGCCGGGGGGACCCAAAGGGGGCCGGGGGCCGCTCTTCACCTGCGTCCACGTTGAGGCCGAGGCTCTGCGCCATGTCCCCCGCCGCGCCGGGGAAGGGTGCCGGCGTCGTCCAGGCGGCGGCAGCGCCCGCCTCGCCCTTGCCC
>VXAL01001705.1:577439-672088 GCA_013399475.1 Chauna torquata
AACCGGGGGGAGCGGGGCGGGGGGCTCGCGCTGCCGGGAGAGGCGCGGGTGCGGGGGCCCCCCCGAGCCCCGCAGAACAGCGCGCCCCGGAGCGCTGCCGCCGGAGTTCCGGGGATTTGCAGGTGCGATCAGCCGAAGCGGGGAAACAGCCGCCTCGCGAGGAGGAATCTGCCCAGAAATTTTGAATGCTTGCGAATTCCGGGGCCGAGGATGCTTTCGCGTTTAACAGAAACTAAAACAGCCCCTCGGTCCACGTGAAAAGAGCAAATTATCGCCAAGGTAAACCGGAGTTACTCGCTAGCTTTCTGCTGGGTGCGACACACGCAGACAGGTGAATGTGTCGTAATTTGGACGACGATGCACAGCAGGGAGAGCAGTTCGTAGCACAGAGATGTAAGTTTTCATTTCAACAGCAACCCTTTGAAACATTCGGCTTCCCAGTATGGGTCACAACTACTGTGAGGAGGGACCCGTTTTAAGCTGGTTTTTAAGCATTTGTAATAAAGCCGAAAATACAGAAAAAAGTGAAAGAGTATTGCTTGGCTCTCAAACGCTGATTATTTAGAAAATATAGGGAGAAAATTGGAAAGAATGAACGCTTCGAATTTTGAAGACCTGGAATTCTTTAACTCAATTTTAGCAGAAAATCCTCATAATTTAAAAGGTTAGTATTTGTCTCTATTTTGTTTCTCCAAAAACATAATTTTATATTCCAAATTCTAGGAATTGTTCTGAATGCCCATCCGTTGCCAAAAATCATATTTCAGTGCCTAATGAGCACCAGTTTCAATTTTTTTTCTGCACCAGGTGCAAGGTTTTCAATTCATATTTAAAACGTTTTTTTTTTCTCCCTCTTCTAGTTTGGTAAATTTGTTTTCCGTACCGAAATGCAAGCTGGAACTCCGTGGCTGCGTGGTGCAGCCCCAGCACCGCTCCTTCCCCTGTCAAACCGAATTTTGTGCTGAGATGAACAAGGGGAAGAACTGGCCTTAAAAAAGAAGTGGATCTCACACTCTATCATTTTATTTCTCCCGTGCAAAAAGCAAATAGCCACTGTAGTGGGAAGGACTCACTCTGTGGCTGGCATCCAAAATACTGCGGTCAGCTGAGGAACGCCCCTCGCTCCTTGCAGCGGGAGGCTGAAGGACCTCACTTGGACCATGGGACCTCGCTTCTTCTGACGCTGGCGTGTCCCTGCTCCCGAGGGGTGGGGTGCGTGGCAGCTTTCTCGTCACGGGGAGATCTGTGCGTATTTCAAAGGTAGCAGTACGCTGGGTGACATACTGAAAAAAAAAAAAAAGCCCATTTCTCAGAAGGTGATATGCTTTGAACACGTAACTCAAAAACACAGCATAGTTCCCTGCTGTGTGCACAAGCTCTTCTCCAACGACTTTGTGCAATAGCAAAGGTAACACCTGACACTTGCCGTGGCGGAGCATGTGCTTCGTATGAAGGAAAAAACCAAAGTGCAATAGCAACACGTGCAACTGTGTGCGACGATGTGGCAGACAGTCTAGGTCGTGTCCCCTGGTGAATCTCTCATTCAGGGCTGAATTTAGCGGTTTTACCTCACACACAAGTACGTGTTACTGGAATTAAGTCTGATGTGGCTTGGTGTGAATGCCATTTCTTTTATAAACAGCTATTTGACTGTGAAACTGCCTAGTGTAAGACACGAGCGGACTGTAGTGCTTGAAGGCAGAGCAACGCAAGCGTTCGTGAAAAAGTGCTGGCATTGTTTTTCCCTTTCGGTGCACTCTGTGAAATCAGTCCCAGGATAGGAAATTATCCTGGAAACCACGGGTCAGAACTATATTCACTAATGATCTCACTGCATATGTACAATTATATAAAAATAGTTTTTCTTGGTCCCAACTAAAGAACTTTAGGTGGGTTGAGTCACATAAGGAACAACAAAGGCTTGGAAAAAAGCAGCTGAGATATCTTACAGAGAAAATTATGACAGCATGAAGGAAAGAACACTTTTAGGAAGGACATGGGTTAGAGCTGGCTGCATACCATTAAAACATTGGCGTGGGCCTCACCCTACGTTCATACACTGGTAAGGTTTCGCAGCAGTAACGTGGAAAGGAAATCTTGTTTTGTAGCTTCTTGTTAGGACTGAAGAACGATGGGTTCTGATAAACAGCAAGATGCAGAAAGTCGCAATGCGTCTTGGAAAGCATTCCTATAACGTGATTCAAGTTTTTTCATCTGATTATGCTGTAACCTTTCGCAAAAGAAGAATTGGGCATTACTGTGAACGGCTTGCTGGACAAACAAACAACATCAAACAAAGCGTTAACATTCAGAAAGACCGGGAAAAAAAGGAATGGAAATATGATAGCACCAACGGCGTGCGCTGCTCACCTTCCCTGGACGTACTATACCCAGCGCCAGCATGTCCACCTTGCACACAAAGGCTTGGTCGGACAACTTCACGTTTGATTCAGGAATTAAATATTTATTAGCCAGAAAGGACATTTCTGGTTTTGAATCTGACCACATGGATACTTCATCCTGTTGATAACATACTCTTTCAGAAGTTCAGGGAAACTTCTGCTGACTCCAGAAAGCATGCTTTCCTGACGGGGAGGTATCACAAGCTGGACGGCGAATGCAGCCCTTGCTTTAGCAGTTTGTCGCTGTGCCTAGCAGCCTTCAGTGCGTCCCACTTCCAGTCTGAGCTGGTCTGGCTTCAGCTTCCAGCTGTTGGTTCATGTAATGCCGTACTGCTCTTAGCTAAAGAGTCCTTTCACACGTAATATTTTATGAAACTTATTTTATTCCACACAATACAATTTTATTTTTTTTCCTGCCAAAACAGACAGATGGGGCTCCTTAATTTTCTGCAGCAATTTCTCTAGTCCTCAGATAGTTTTTGTGCCTTTTTTGCTTGTACCTTGTACAATTTTTCAACAGTGTGTTAAAAATGTTCACACAAGAACTTGCTACTATTCTAATATCTCTCTTGCCAGAGGTATACACAAAGTAAAATATCTCCTTAGCAACTTCTGTTTATGTTTGAGGATTACTGTTCCTTTCTTTTTTTTTTACTTTTTCTTTTCCCACAACAGAATTTTAAAGACAAGGAACTCGCACTGACCTGCTTTCCCATTGTGCGCACTACGAATTTTCAGAATCGCTGTTACGAGTTTGTAAACACTATGGACTCTTTCGTGGTGTGGAGCAGATGGTACGAGGCTGTTTCTGATGTTTCTTCTGAGCTCTTATGTAGCTGACTGAGATCGCAAGCAACCAGCTCAAAGCTTTGGTGATGCCATGCAATCGTGTGACACCTGCTCACGATGCCTGCAGCGTCATTCTTTCCGGGACCCTTTCCCCTGCCCGCCTTCTGTGTTCCTAGATGTGCAACTCCGTTGATGGCTCCATTCACGCGCTGCTTGCTTGAAAGTGCTGGCAGACTTATCAACAGACTCAGGCCTTTCCGTATGTCCCATTTCCCAACTTATTTGTCAGCCTTCTTTCCACAATGTTACCTCCAAAATTTATTGGTGAGACTTTCTATCGACTTTCAAGTTATCAATGAACATCTTGAATAGTTCACAAACTATCCAATAGGAATACTCCTACGTAATAACGATTTTCTGTTGACTCCAGTTTTACACATTTTTTGTCCATTTGCTGTGTGCTTCATTTTTTGTGTAGCACATCCTCTAGGAGATGGTAACTTCAGTTTCAGTAGGCTTCCTGTTTCTGTACTTCTCTTATTTATTCTCAAATGTCTGAAGGATTCAGCACATACTTCACCGTAAGTTGTATGCACTGCTTGTAGTTTGACTGGTGAAATTTGGCTGAAATGAATTAAAATCAATATCGCTGTTCTTCTTTCTTATCTTTGTAGTCTCTGTGCTTGGTCTCCCTAAAAGCTTTTCGTTTCTTTAGGACTTGGCAACTGTTACCATGGTTTTCCCAGGGATGTTGCTGACGTGCAGTCTCTGGGTCTGCATGGATGAAGAAGACTTCAAGCTCAGGTGCTGCTGGTTTGGTAGCATTCATGGGCACTGAATTAATGGAACTTAAAGATAAAAATCAGTATGGTAAAACAGAATGAGGACACATATCACTGACTTCCTTGTCTCCTTCAGTGTCCTGAGGAACCCAGTTTTGCTTTATATTTAATTTTCAATCTCAAAGACATTTTATAGTTAATTTTGATCTTCTTTTGAGGGAGTGCTTTTCTTTTTTTTCTGTGGCTCTATGAATTAACTGTTAGCTGCTAATTAATCACACACACAGCTACTCTTCGGTGCCCGTTTGTATATGTGACGACGCGTCCGCTCCAGTGACAGGCCCTGCAGCAGCTGGAACGCACGGGGCGATTTTCACTCAATGATGTATTTACAGGGGAGCTGCAGCCCGGGTCCGGGTGCAGCATCTGGCGCGTGTCACTCACTCCTCCTGCCCAATCCTCACCGCGCGCGCCGGCTCACAGGCCGGGCATCACCTGTCTCTCCTCTACTGATGGCGGCAGATGAAGAGATCGTTGTGCAGGGCTGGGAGGGAAACCTAGAGCTGTCATGAGGGAATAGATCGACATGTGTGAGAGCACACTGAATGCATTGAATGTAGGGCTTGCTTTCGCAATATCAAAGCTCATGGAAGTTTTTTTCAGGAATTTATACAGGAATAGGATCGGTTTGGTCCTCAGAGGTAGAGCTAGCAGCTTTTGTGATGCTTGTATCACAGCGCATTCGGATCTGAGCTGAATCACTGTGCGCTTCTGCTCTGCAGGCCCTGAATCACCAGGGCCACCAAGCCACCAAATCAGGCTTGTTCGGAGATGCATTCACCAGGACGCTCTATATGTATCTTTGTATTTATATATAAGATACAGGATGCATATTTTCTCAGCTGTGCTAACGACAAAGAGGCAATATCAGGCAAAATGATCCCTAACAATGACCCCCAAGCACAAAATAATCTTTTTCTGCTTTGTTTTGCCTGTTTTTATTGCCCTGAGGTAAAAGTAGAAACAGGTTGTGTCTGAGCTGTGTACAAGTTGCTTAAGCACCAGTCTTATTAATTCAATGTATGCAGTCAGCTCTTGAAGAAAATGTGACATGTAGCTCCTCTGCAATATGCAGGCTCGGTGATTTTGATGGCACACAGTCATACATCTGCATGCTTTGTTCTAAAAAAAAAAAAAGTGTTGTAACGTGAAGACCTTCATTCCTATAAATGTTTTCATTTTAGAAGTGTTCTTCTTTCCAGTTTTGTAGATAATATTTCAGATAGAGGGAGGTAGGTGGCAGAGAAAGACTGCAGCTTGAGAGAGTAAGTGGCTCGATGCAAGGAAATGACAACATTATCAGACTTTTAGTAGAGTGCACACAGGTAAGGTATACGCTTTTTTGTCTGTACTGACTTTTGTATAATAATGACAATACAGATCTAGAAAGGGAAAAAGAAAAACTTCCATTTACTTCTACAATTCAGTCTCTCAGGAGTGGAAACTTCTATTGCCCAGAGTGGGCAATATTATATTATGGGTATAATGTGGATGTGGATGTGCTCAGTGGTTCACTTCAGTTTTCTTCAATGTGTATTTGGCTAAGCCTGGAGAAAATGCCACTAGAAAATGTTAACAATATATTTTAAACAAAGTAAGTGCAAAAAGAAGTAAAAAGAAAATTCACAGCAAAATACTGGAGGTGGAGCCATGGTACAAGGAATTGTGTTCTCATCTGCTGGAGTTGCCCCAAACAATGTAGGTCCTGGGTTGAGTGCAAATAGGTGTGATTTCAGAGGCTGGAAAATGTCCTGACTTTCTGAAACTGAACAGAGCCCACATTTAAAAATTTTTATGGCCATAATTAGTAGAGAACTTAGTCCTAATGGTTGCAAAAGCCAACCCCATCTTTAGAATTAAAGTTGGAAAAACAAACAAGAAAGAGAGAAGAAGATAGTAAGAAAGGAAGAAAGGAAGGTATTGCCACTGCAGGTATGTACCCAATCCATGTGAGGGGACAAAATAAAATATCATTTGTTTTTCTTAGTGATATCTATTTGTTGTAGCCCAGCCCACAGGAAACCAGTGTGTATGTATAACCATATTGTAGCCCAGCTGGAGACTCTGCCATGATTTCATATTTGTATCAATGGAGATTTATCTTACTTAATATGCAAGAATAAGAAAATAGCGTGCAGATGAATTATGTGTAATAAACCATGATATCCCAGACTCTATTGAGGACATGTAACTTGTGCCCCATGCCCCTGCTCGTACACAAAAATGCTAGAATATGGATGAAGTTATGAAAACCCATGCCGTAAACACACCACCATAGGGAAACCCTGCATACCAGGGTTCGTGTGCTGGGATCTTCAGACAAGATGGTTGTATATTTTCAAGACGGATGTTTTCTCATGCTGAGATACGCACTTCCCTGAATTGCAAAGTGTTTTCCATGTACATATAAGTCAGCCAGCAGGCTGGTAGACAGGGTGAGAGCCATCAATTTAGAGAAATTAAGCCATTTATTACTTCTCCCATGTTTATGCTTCTGAAGTCATCCAAAGATGACTTGCATGGATTAAAGTACTTCTGGTCTATGGAGTGAAATTTATGGAGGTAGCATCCTAACAAACTAAGTTTTTGAAATGCAGGTCCAGTTTATAGATCAAGCTGTTTTTTGATTTTTAGACTAAATAATAGAGAATGCAAGCTCTGTTGGAGTTCTGTGTTAGTTGGTAAGAGCCACACACACAGGCTAACAAATACTTGGAGTTGCTGCTTCACAAGAAGTGAATAGGCAGAACTTTGTTTAGGCTCAGAATAAGGTATTACTTTTTGAATAGTGGTTTGCAGAAATTGAGTTTAACTCACAGAGTTCACTGGCCAGGTGGGAGGATGAAGTATTGTAGAGGAGAGCATGAAAGCTAAAGAGCTGGCCAAACCTGGGGTGGAATGGAAAGGCAGCTCAAAACTATTTCTGTGTCCCTGGCTGTTGAAATAATACAACTTCTGCACTAGATAAACTGGCTTGCCCTCCATTAAGGCATTGCTTTTTGTTATACTGCCTATTGCTGGTCACGGGGGGCAATTTTACAACTGTCAGTCTGTGTGGCTCTTGTCCTGATGTGCCCCTCAACTCCCGACCTGGCTTTACTGCGGGAGCTGGTCTGCGCTGCAGGGATGCCCTCACGTGCCTTCCCAGAGCAGCTGGTAGCAGAAGAAGCAGAAACGGGGAAGAAAAAGCTGGTGGGGAAAGTCTGCCATCAGCTCCATGCTTGAGAGGAAGAGCAGAAGTGCCGGGAATCTCTTTCCTCTCCCACATGCCCCGTGCCGCGTCCCAGCCTCCTGCACACCCGAGGACAGAAGCATGTCTTTCAGTATGCTGGATCTTTCCAGCATGTGCGTGCCAAGCCATACTTCAGTCTCTCGCCTTCCAGCACCATGCAAACTCCAAAGTCCTCACATTCCCGCAGCGCGGGACACCCTGCTCCCGCCCCTTGCAGTACGAAGCACAGCTTGCTGCCATGCCCCAGGGGAAACCCAACACACAGATGAATGGGTGCTGTGCTCCTTTCCAGGTGAGCATCCCCTCATGCTCTCCACTGGAGTTTCAGAAGCTGGCCACACATCCTTTTTCGTGTTACATCTGTGCATCACCCTGACAGAGTGTCAAAAGGCAGCTGCCCCATAAAAATAGGGCAGCCTTCATTCATTCAGCATTCTCCACTTTGCGCTATCCAGGGACTTCTCCCTGAGCTCTCTGAAAAATGCACATTCTTCTTTTACTCCCAGCAGCATCCTAGAAGTGACTGCCCCATGACGCCACTCTGTATGCTTCTGTTATTTGAGTAAAGCAAGATGACTCCCGCTCCACGAATCGTATCAGTGTTAATCTCCTAAATCAGTGATGCTGCCTCACGGCTTTTGCATAGATGAGAGAAACCTGGCACAAGGGTAAAATGAACTTTCCAAAGGGTATTCAGGGCATCCTGAGACTGCATGTTTTCATCCAAGTAGTTACATGTGCTTTGGTTAGAACTCTGCTTTCTTCTGCATTTGGGCGTGTGCATGGTGCAGTATTGACTCCACACACAAGAAACACTAAGGAGAAAAAAATACTCTATCATTCTCATTAACTTAGTAGACAAACAACTATTTCTAAGCCAACCCATTTTTTTTCTTCAACTATGTTTCTCTGTATTCACCAGCCATTTCTCTGTACTCACTATCTATCCTAAAATATAAATCAATTCCAAATTTCTTTGTCCATACAAAGAGTCAATCCTTTTGCTTTTCAGAAAGAATAAAAAATACTTAAAATATATGTGAAAACATGCACCAAAAATATGCAGTGTCTTTCACACTGAAGATCCCCAAGCGTTTTGGAAGTTATAGTTTACATGTCTGCTAGACTGTTCCCACCAAGATTATTTATCTACTTAGGTATCCACCTGCCTACATACAGATCTACCTTCCTGCATATCTACCTGCCTACCTGCCTTCTTACCTACCTAATAGATTATTGTACAAATTTCTTAAAATGATCAGATACCTAAGCAGAGACAGTTTGAAAAGGATTTCATGGAAAGGAAAGTCTGACCTCCTAATACCTAGAAGTCAAGCCTTCAGATCTAAAACGTATCACAGTGGAACTGCTAAACTGATGGCTGGAAAGAGCACTTTGGCTTCCCAGATTTTGGCAGCCTGAAGGCTGCAGATTCATCAACAAGATTGACCTCCAGTTCCTTCTCTTTTAGGGACCGATAACATTTCCAGTTTGCTGCTGTCTTCTGTAGAAACAGTTGGCCCAGCCCCTAGCCATTGATTTCCCACAGCTCTACTGACTTCATATTCCAACCCCCCCGCCTTTTTTTTTTTTATTATTTTTCAAGAAGAACTGGAAAATTACCCGTGTAAGGAACACTGACATCTTTAAGAACCCTAGCACAGGTTAATTAGTGTTCAGCTATATGATATGAACTGCAGCTGATCACCATTTAGTTCTGTCGTATTTGATAGTTTTTTCAGGGCTTTCCCTGATGTTGTTGCTGTCTAGTGCTTGTCCTGCTGTTATGGGGGAAGCTTTCACCTTACGTCCTGCTCCCCCACCAGAGTCATCCTGTCCACCCATTTTGCTGAAGTCAGCTGAAGTCTCAGTATAAGCAGCAGTGGGGATGTCCAGCTGGCTGTTACAACTTTCCTTGACACCCTGTTCTGTAAACCTTCTCAGGGCAGGTCTTGTTGATGTGTGAAAAATGCTTCTGACAGCCTGCTCCCACCTGCACTGAGGTTTCCAGCTCCACAGACTCGCTGAATCAGAGTGAACAACAGTTGGAACAGCAAGAAAATGGTTTACTGTAGGTGGGACCTTTAGCAAAAGGAAAAGAAATGGTGTGGAGGAAGATCAGAAGTTTTTGGAAGTGCACTAAAGGAGCATTGCCACTATGGGCCAACACCAAATGCAGTAAGACCTAGCCTGCAGAAACACTGTTATATACATAGCTCTTTCCAAAAACTGTTTTCTTTCAATTTACATGCATTGGCTGCTTTCCAATGATCAGTTTACATATAATACACATACATTTGGCTTTACTGGTTAAAATGGTGTTTGTGACTGCTCAGAATGGTGCACCACTGGTATACCAGCCACTTGGGATGTACTCCCAAATGAATATACTCTGATATAATGTGATGAATGGACAGCAAGTAGAACTGTTTATTGTGGAGAAGACAGTAGAAGTGGTTAAAAAGTCTATGTATGTATGCATATACAAATATACATGCACACATACATATATATACATATAATGTATATATAAACACATTGTTTTTCATTCTCTGGCAACCATAATGAAAGTCTGGAGATTAAAATTGTCAGCAACCAACAAATTGTTCACTAAAAACTACCAAAAACCGGAAGAATGACCCTTTTCTTAAAAAAAAGTGTTGAAATCTATTATTCAGTTGAAGAACTGGCTCAACATAAAGCATGTGGCCAGGCAAGTACTTGATGCTTTCTGAAACCAGAAGATGCCAGAAACATGCCTCCTGCCTGGAGGTCATGGAAAGAAGCTGTTCCCAGAGATCCTCTGCAAGGGACTACTTCCACCCCCACTGCAGGAGCTCTCAGGCTGCAGCTGCTCCTTCACCACGTACCACAGGTTTATAAACGGTGACTGGAGATGCTGGACAAGTCTATGAGAAGGAAAAAACAAGTAGTGTTCATGTTCATGTAGCCATATTTGGTGTAAGTGTAACAATTGCCCATAGTTTGGAGGAAAGCTGGTCTCTGTTTTCTACAAATGAAATCAAACATCCACATCACAAAAAAATGCATTCCCAAACCTACTGTGAATTGTCAGTGTTATTTCAAAATCCAAGGAGACTGGGGCTGGGAATATTTACAGCTCCTTGAATATTCTTAACTCCAAAATGTCATTAAACTATCTCGATAAATTTTTGTTTCTTTTTCCCCAGTTTTTGCTTACCTCTAGAGCAGGCTGGAATGTTCAAATTTTTCCCTGGGCTGAATTCATGAACAAATAGGAAAATACTTGAGCAAACAGGGAAATATTTTGGAAAAAAATATTTCACCTTCATTTGAACTCTAGAAAACTCTTTCACTGGCAAAACTCATCTGTGCCAGATTACATCTGTTAGTGAGTGAAGTTCTCAGAAAGAAGTTCATGGTGCATATGACACATCTCATGAGCACCACATTTAATCTAAAAGTGAATTGAGGCAGGCACAGAGCATGGTTAGGAAATATAGAATTTAAGAATTTAGAATTAATGCAGTGAAAGCTCACCAAGTTATAAAAATAGTTCTAAGCCATTTCCCCTTTCCACACTCTTCTGGATCTGCCTGTTTACCCGTCTTTGTATGAACGGACACCCACTGCAAAATAGGGCAGCTGAGCAGTGGTGCACTGTGTAGGATGACTCCCAGGGAATGGTTCCAGCGGCTAAACTTGCTGGAGAGAATACTGTCTGGTTATAATCTCTCATGATTTTTGGTAGCACTCTTGATCTGATTTCAAGTGCTTCTTGTGGTGGGAAAATCACCACCAAAGAATAACTACATTTTTGCAAATCTTCCAGGCACAAGGATTCTTTGTTTGGGTAAAGTGTGTGCTCCAACAAACTATCACAACATCTCCAAGTACCTGTGTGTCAGCTGGGAGCTGTGGAACATGATCCCGTTGGATCTGGCTGTGCATTGGAGACAGACCTACTGAGGATGGACAGGGAGTATACTATGTGGACCACAATCAGGCCTTGTTACATGCTTTAGAGAACCTGAGGACAAGAAGATTTCTGGTTTATTGCTAGCTTTATTGAATTACAGGTGTAAAATAACTGTCATCTGAAAACCTCATATGATGGCCAAGTTTGGCAGGTGTTGAGAGCCAAACACTTTTGAATCCATGCTCTGTTTTCGCTGCTGGGAGTGCTAATTTAATTCTAGACACCATCCAGTGGTTTATAAGCTCCTGGTTCTACCAGTCTGAATCCAGACATCAAGCAGAAAGCAATCCTGTGGCACTGGATTTACCCTGAGTGAGCAGAATCTCATCCACTGACTCCCAAAAGACTAAGAGAAACTTTAAAAAGAAATACTTGAAGCAAGATATAAAAATAGGGATCTCTGTAAAATCTTCTTTTAAAGACGGTCGTGTATACATTGGTTTCATGTTATATAATGGCATGTCAGACATGCTCTGCCTCCATCCGACGGCTGAGCCCTTTTCACTCAACACGGGACAGAGCACACACAATCCTGAACTGGTAACAACGCCATGCTTCGCATGGACAACATATTTTGGAAGACATTGAGAGACTGGATTCAAAACAAATATAGAGAAAATAAGAAAGACGTAATGTGTAAAGGAGTATTTCACGCACGTCCAAATTATGCCTGGACAAAATATTCTGTGAGAAAAATAGCACGGTGCAGAGAGAAGGGAAAGCGCAGTTGAGTGGGGTGGACAAAGAGCCGGCTCAGAAAAGCCTGGCTGAACAGCGGTTACGAGGCTGTAAAAAATGGACATGGCAAATGTACTGCATTTACTTAAGACCCCATGAACCTCCAGGGAAAACAGAGCATTCACAGAGTGGCTCCACTGACAGCGAAAAAGTTTCATTATTATTAGTCATATGCTGAGGATGTCAAGGAATCTTAAGGCCGCACTCTTCGCATTTTTAGAGGTTATTAATGAAATAGCATAGCAAGGTGAATTACATTAAAATATTTTTCTAACCATTCCAGAAATCTGGGTCCAAGTTGGCATAGGGCTGGCAAGCGGTGAACTTTTGACCGAAGCTCAGATTGCCGGGAGACACATCCTCCTTGTTAGTTTCGGGTGACAGTTCACTGTACTAGAGACATCCACTTGTGTGTAAAGAGGCGAGTGGGGGAGGAAGATTTAGCACTGCATTTTCACAGGGGCAAGAAATTCCATCCAGCTCAAATGTGTTTTGGCCCGCTGCCCGGCTCCTTGTCAAGCACATGACCATCACTCGGCTTCCTATTTCTGGCCCAAATCTGGATCCTGGGGATACGCGAGCCCCATTAGTGGTTAAAATTAGGTAGCCAAGCTGTGACAACACATGCTGACTCTCCAACAGAGGGTAGACATATTTAAAAACCAAAAAAGAGCGAGACGCACCAAGATTTAATGTCAGTGCCATGTATAATTCATCAGTTTGGGAATGCATATAGCAGCTGATCTACTTCATGGAAAGGACTTAGCAGGCTTTTCTGGCTTCCTTCTCACCAAAGACTTCCTACAATGATTGCTAAATACAAGATTATGCCATCAGCTTTTTCATGGTAGAAATCCATCACCCTGGCTTCTTACGCTGTCATGATTTAGTCATATGATGGACAAATTCTCCTGACCTGAGAACGAAGAACCAGGACATTTGGTTTCTACAAGGCTACATGTTGGGGAAGTTTATTTCAAATTGAAACAGCAGCAGACTAGCTGGTTAGAAAGTAGATATTTTGGTTTGCTCAGTAATCAGAAGTTTCCATTTACCAAAAACAAATGAGTCAAACTGTTCATGCACATACGGACTATTTTCTTGGATGCAGCACTCTGACAGCTATTACGCTCATATCCTGTTTATCACACTTACCTCCGGCCACTTGGCCAGTGAGGCTGGACATGGCAGCCCGTTTAGCAAGGTCCCACACTACTCTCTGGGCTTTATCATACTTCCATAGCTTGAAATGCTCTCCCTGAATCCATTCATGAAAGACCATTATCTGTCCTTGAAATCCTTTCCTAAGTCTTTTCTGCATGTTGAGATGCATCTGAGAAATTAGCTAGGGAATATCAGACTGGGTGAGTTGGCTGTTGTAGTAGTTGATGTTTTATTTAATTACAGTGACCTTAAGAAGTGAACATAGATTTCCATGTGGGCTTTGCACCCTTCCTCATTACCACTAACTTCTGTGTTACTAACTCATGACTCTGAAATGAGAAGTCTGATGGCGATGTGAAGATCAAACTGATTTGTTCTGTTGTGTAATGAGCCCTTGCATCACACAACCACCTGCTCAGGTCAGTCTTTCAAAACTTGTGACAGTTTAACAACTTCTAAAAATTAACGTAGTATATCCTCCTGTCTTCTTTCCACGTAAGCTTTTAGACCTTACCATCATCTCGACACCCTGAGTGCTGCACCGTGGTCTCTGCCAGTTGTGCTGGTGAGGAACACAAGGACTGCTCCAAGCACACGTGGCTGGAACTGCCTTCCTTGACTTAGTCATCGGGCACGTAGCCTGGGATGTATGACATGCCCCTCTGCAAGGACGGACACAGCCCTCACAAAGCAAAGAGGGTTGGAGAGAGCTTTCTGGGGTACTGGGGAGATGGGGATGGGGAACACCCCATCTGATCTCTGCTGATGGCATAAAGAAACAACTTACTAGCCTACAAGTTGCTTAAACATGTGCATGTTAAAAACAAGACTTAAGTTTTACACTGAGAAAAACGTGGTGGGTAGCACAGGCTGGAGCAGCGTGTTCATTGTAGAAAACTTTGCTAAGGAGACAGCCTGAGATACGTTGTTCTAACAGAAATTTCTGAGAGGTCTTCAGTTATAGCACAAAACAAGATACTTGAAGTTAATAAGAAATACACTTACTAAACAAAAGAGCAGTAAGAAATATGCCTAATATGTTTTTGCAAATGTCTGCCACTATTCACAGTCTGGTATTTTAAATGTTTCCAGCCTAATGAAAGCTTTGAAGCTAAAGGAAATACATCAGATACTTGTGGGCTGATTACTCTTTGTGGGTATAAGCGATGCTGCAGAGCCAGAGAAACTCCAGGTGCCACCTCAGATGAGACAAAGCGTGCTAGCTACCCTTTGGATTGGAAGAGGCCAAGGCAGATCCATGTCAGAGACCTCGGCACAACGTTCCCAGCCCTACCTCTGGGCTCAGGGTGCAGCAAGGTGCAGCTGCCCTGGCGCTGGCCCTGAGCTGCCTCCAGGTCTGCATGCAGTGCAGTGCCCATGCTAACTAAGCCCACACAGACCCAGATGGGGGGACCTGCGGACTGAAGCTCTAGCCTCAAGCCTGAGGTGGTAATTCAGCCTTTTTGATTACATGGGATATTCCAGCCTGCTGCTGCCTGGTACAATGGAGAGCTGGTTGTGCCTGTTGGCATCTGAGTTGAGCAGTCATGGGGCACACGTGCAAGTGTGCATGTGTGGGTGATTTAACACACTGCCATTGCAGTCAGGTTAATCAATACAGTGTAGGCAAAAAATGGCATATGGTGTTGGTTACTGTTTGGACAGAAAAGAATTAAAAAATCACTAGTGGTTCAAGTCTGGTGCAACAAGCTCCTCCATTTCCTTTCTCTCTTCAGTGCTCTTTGCCCTCCACTAGCAGAGTCTCAGCTGGTTTTTCTGCTGCGCTCAGGAGTCCGCTATGCCTGCCCCACAATATGCCAGCAAATTCCCCGTGCTTGCAGGGTGCCAGCAGCTGCCACTCAAGAGTGAAGATCAAGAAAATTCCAGGCAAGGCAGAGCTGACCTGTCCAACTGGCAAGGGGGCTGTCACCAAGGGTAGCAGGGTGAGAGAAGCTGCTGGTTTTAGACCTGGTTAGTGATTATATGTAAGTCCTCATTAGTGGGATGCTAACTTAAGATTTAAATCTTCTGTTTGATATCTTTCAGTCAAGTTGTATGAGAAATTTTAATAGCAGAATATAGAGTTTCAAAAAGTGTGTAAGAATCCATCTTTAATAGTAATACCTTTATTTAAAAGATATAAGGTCTAAACCATTCTTTGAATACCTTAAAAAACACATTATTACTTCTTTTCTCTGGACTCTGGACATTTGACTTCCTCTGCAAGAAAATTGATGTGTTTGCTCATCAACATAAATTTCAATGTTGACTTATGAAGCATCACTCAATGGCTTCTGATTGTTTGGAATAAATTACTATAAGAGGTGCTACAGATTCCTGTCTCATTGTAAAAGTAGCTTAGGATCTTGAATTGTTCATTAAATCATCACTTCAACAGCTTTCTCAAAATAGAATTCCCTTGTTCTGTTTTTTATACAAGAGCAAATTTTTTACTTAGTCTCATCATTGCTGTCATTCTGTTCAATCAAAAAGAAAAAGCAGAATTCAAGAACTGGTGTGTATGTGCTCTTCTGTGAACATGACAAAGGAGAGACATTTGTTGTGCTTAAGACTACAGAAGAGCAAGGACACAGAGAGGTCATGAATGTCTGGAGAAGGCCAGAAAAATTTCTCCCTCAAATACTCAAGCATTTACATTACTTACTTGCATTGAACTGCTCAATCACTTCAAATGCACAAGGTTTAGTTGTATAAGAGGGTTTTCTGTTCAATTTTTTTGAATCCATTCTTGCTGCTCTTAGGTCTCACCTTCCCCACTTACTATTGCCAGTTGACTTGGGCAGTGTTGGCCCAACTGCTATTTCCTTCCACCTCTGAGTTGCTCACTGCTTCATTTTTACTGTGGACTTTCTATAACAAGAGTTTAATGGAGACTGACTTTGCTGTCAGCAAATTAAACAGCATGCTGATTGTGGCTTTCTGAAAAAGTTTAAAAATGCATATTAGTGCAGATGGCTGAATTGTCATCAAGGAGATCTTTTGCACACATGAAGAGCCTGTGGTCTGTGCCTGGTCACACACAGCTATTCAGCTCAGTCGCCACAGTAGTAACAAATGTCATCTATATACAGAAGCTACTCACATATCTCTTTTGGCTGACATTATTGATATTTGTTTTTCTGAATATGTGCATCAACTAATTGCTACTGCCAAAGTTTTAAGAGTCAGATCAAATAATAAAAGCTGATGGTGGTTAAGTGACACTCTGAACACTCTGGACCCTTAGAAATATGGAAGAATTATTTCCATTGGTTTGACAGAGCTTCCCTTTCACTGTGCATTAGACTTCTCTAGTAGACAATGTTCCAAAAATGTGCTCATTCGCTACTTTCACTTTGATAAACATTGACAGCACCCTCCTCTGAAAACAACCCTTCCCTACACCCTTCCTAACAGAAAGAGGTGGTGGAAGGGAGAAAATAAAAGCAAGAGGCTTAATTTGGCACCTTGCAGGCTGCTGTGAATTATTATCACAGTTCATTTCCTGTCTAAATCTTGTGCAGGCTGGAGCTCCCTAATCCATCCTTGACCTTGCCTACTCGGCCAGAAACTTCCTATGAGGTGGCCAGTTCAGGTTGACCAGAGGAGCTTTCTCTCTGTGGTCAGAACTGTTGGTGAACCTTCTTCTGCTTCTTTTTCCAGTTGATATCCAGTGTCACTTTACTGGTTCTTGAGCTCTTCCCGAACAAATTTCAGAGACAGGTAGCTACGAAGTGTTTACCAGCTGATGAAGAAAATGAGTCCAGCAGGCTTCCCCTTCAATATATTTCTTTTGGAAAACAAGAACCAACCTGTAGGGGAAGAGGTGTGGGATATCAAGCTTACATGGGTAATGCAGATTTCTTGAAGGAATATTAGAGCAGTGCATTTTGATACTAAAGAGCAGATAAGGATGAATGAAGAAACTGTAAGTTCCAAATTCTGGTGAGGAAGTAGGTTAGTCTTGGAGGTAATCAGGTACTTGGTTGTGTTTTCTCTTAGGGGTGACTGTTTTTCTTCATCTCTTTTCCCTTAGGTTACTCATGCATGCCCATAAACCTACATACACTACATTTTACATAAACTTTGCTTTTTGATTCATTTTCCTCTGTTACAAAAGCCATACAAGTCAATTTTCTGATCACATTAACTTCCTATTCCACAATTTCAATAATAGTCTCCATGTTTTAGCTTGTTTGTCACTTGTAAGGACTAAAGGTGCCTCACAAAGGCATTGTAACCATCACAGCATGCAAACCATGTCTCTTGTCCTCAATGTCCAGCTGATACGGGCATGTAACTGCTTTTCTAGAGCAACTGTAAGTGCTTACCCATTTTGCTGACACAGGCATAATTGATTAGCACTCACCTGTCTCAGTTTAGGACACATTATCATTCACTTGACATTTAGTAACTTGTTATCCAACACCTTGGTTGTGTCCTCCTAAGCATCCTGTCCATTCTAAGCATCCTGTATAACTAAGACCATGAGTGTGTCACGCTCATATATTCCTGACTTCTAACATTTTCTCCGCCAGTCCCATGCATCATCCCCATTCTTGCCCCCTCCTCTCTACTACTTGCTTACACTGAAGATGACTTCTGAGTCACTGCACATGACCTTCTTATTTCCAGGCCTTGGTTGCAACACAGTGCATCTGATGAGAAGTTTGGGAGGCAGTATTTTGAGTAACCCTTGTCTTTCTGCATTCCCCAGACTACAATGACTACGAGGCAGTTTTACATCAGGTAGACACTGAAATGAGTCCATTGTCACTGTGACATGACTGTCCATGCTTCTAATCCACAGGACTTCTGCATACGTTGAGGTGGATGTTTAGTCTCTGCTTACCAATACAGACTTTTTGTTAGAGGAAAAAGGGAGGAAGGGATCTCTCTCTCTCTCCTAATAAAGTGCAGCTAGCAGTAGCTCATCAGTACTGCTCATAAATTTTGGAGTAGTAAAGATGGAGAGACTTTATCCTCTTGTTAAACTCCATCTCCTTTTCTCTTTCTACAACATTGGCAGCACTTGGGTTGTTGTTCCAGAAGGCTGAGTGGGGCAGGAAAATAGGAGAAAATAGGAGACATGGTTGATGGGGAGGGGCAATGTGTCTTTCCACAGTCCACTGTGTCTACACCTCCAGGTGGCACTCTCTGGCCTGCAGTCCAGGGAGCGCATCCTGTCTCCCCACCTGAACCTGCAAAGTAGGTGGGCTCCATCTCCCCATTCACAGCGAGCTAGCCCGTTCCTAAAACGGTCTTGTTTATTCTCTGCACATTGCCACTGAAGAGTTACCAGGAACATTACGTCTTGGGATATAGCCTCATCTTCAAATTTGAGGCTATTTCTGGAAAAACGTTCTTTCCTCACCTATCTGTTAAATGAAATAATTAAATTCACAAGTACTGTAATTTCATCTTTTACCCTGCATTTTCATTGGGCCCCATGTAGGCTTTTCAAAGCACAAAGGCTTACTGCCAAGGAGAGGAATTGCAGTCCAAATGTGTGCGCATAACTCCAGGCTTACTCTAACAACACCTTTGTTTTTCAAACATATGCTCTAGGCTGGCAGTTGTTATTTAGTTACCCTCCATTAAGCACCTGACTCAGGCTTGCAGCCTGGAAAAAGTAACCTCATGTTAGGCTTTGTGGATTGCCTAAGAACCTGATATTCCTAAACTCCCTCTGCAACCATACTAGTGAGATCTCATGGCAGCAACATACACTTAGAGCCATATAAATACGGAACACAGACGAATTGCTGAACATCGCCAAGGTGGCCATGCTTCTGGAGTGTGACAGTAAAGCTAAAGAATGGCACAGTACCTGTCCTTATGAGGAAATTATGGGGGATTCTTCCTTCCCATTCATCATGACTTTACTTTCCTGTGGGGATTATAGCATTTGCTGACAACGAAATTTAATAGTAGGAAATTATCTGATGCATTTTGATATGTCTAAGCGATATTGAGCAGGTGGAAACATGAACAAAAGCTTCTATCTGCAAAAACAGAAGTCCTGCACTTGTCTTTTATTGACAGCCCTTTATTATTTATATTCCACAAGGACAACAAGTAGAAATGTCACATCTAGGACAGGGCTGAGAAAGTCAAGTCATCCAGCTGGGCAAAGGACAGAATACTTGACCAGTTAAAGAAAGGGAGTGGGGGTAATGTGTTAGGGAAAGTTTCAAGATAGATGAGAAGGGAGAGGAATGGAGATCACGAGGCAAAAGTATCGGGAAAGCAAGGTGGATATTTCTGCTTCATCTTGGAAAAGGGAAAGAAAATGACCCTGAGTGAATTTAGGGAGTGTGGAAGCTGCCTGCGGAATTAATATGAAACATGAAATTGCATCTATAACTTAAATCAAAGTTCCTACACCAGACACTGCAGCACTGTACCTCACCTACACAGCATGTCTAGTATCAAGATTGAATATTAGACTGCATTTATGTTTTTACAACCTCCTCAGCTCTCTCTTTGCTTTCAGCCCCCAATGAAAGTTATGATGGGGTGACGAATACACAAACAGACGTCTCAAGGCCTAGAAGTGAATTTCTCTGGGTGCTTATTTTGGTTGCAACAGATTCAATAGTGGTGTCTACAGTAGGCTTTGCAACTGAGCAGTGTGTTTATTATTCATGGCATGGAGCACTGATCTATCAGTGAAGGCCAGATAAGGTCAGGCCACCATTTTGTTAAGCAGATATACGGGTATACAATGGCTTACATCTTCCCTTCCCTTCCCTTCCCTTCCCTTCCCTTCCCTTCCCTTCTATGATACATGGATTAAAGGCTCAAAGCTGGGTGCTGGCAATCTCAATACTACAACACAGAAAGCTCAGGTGTTTCAGATCTATTTTGCAGGTAGATCATGTAAATTCTTTTAATACTTTATATTTAGGCATAGTTGGAACACATCACTACAGATTTAAATTTTTTTGCCCAAATTAGAGCTTCATCTCATCTTAAAACTTTAGCACTGTAGCTTTTCGTTGAATGAAGCTTGAAGATCAGCTTGATTAGAAAAACAAAATTAATCTTTTAGAGCACCTGGAATAGCAAGCTTCTCCATAAGAGAGAGTATCATTGGCTTGGTGATACGGTGCTGTGCAAGCAAAAATAACCTTCTTCACAGCAATAGAAAAATCTCTTTCCACTCCAGAAGCTGTAGTGTCAGCTATCTTCCTTCAAGCAATCCGTAGCTATGTTTCCAGCAGAGTACTTTCCAGTACTCAGTAGTGTTGGTGCCTGTTGCAAAGCCATCTTGTGGAAAGCCAACATCAAGCAGGGGCTAGATCTGGCTGTAGGTAAACACCCTGTACCCTGTACTTCAGGAGTGAGATTCAGGAATGGCAAGAATTCCTAGTGATGAATGGTCTGCTTACTTCTGTCTCAGAATTCCCATTAAAGTCCCCAGGAAAGTGCAAGATCTCTGATATTTCTTCACATCAAGTGACCACAGTCAAATCCTGCCTGTAGATTTCGGACAGTGACACATTTTCACATGTAGACAAATGGTTCCATTCATATTTCTCTGGAGTACTAGCTCTTCTGGTTGACAGTCTAATTCTCCAGTTTTATAATTTTGTCCAACCCTGGAAATGTTCTCCTACAATATCAAAAGTGGTGGAAATGGAAAACATTCAATCTTGCATCTAGTTAACAAAGTACCACAAATATACCAGTCTTTGCAAGCAAATATTCCTGGCATAAGTTGCTCTTACCTAACTGCAAACTTTCTAGTACTGTCTGGGATGTGTGCAACATAGAACTTTTCCTATAATGACAATCATATGGGCTGAAACTACATAACTAGAGATTATAACCCTGCTTCTCCAGAGGACAGGGTATTAGCTTTCTCTCTGTAAACTCCGACTGCACAGACTGGTGTCACATCACAACTTATTAACCCGACTGAAGTTCATCATGTTTTAAACACATAAAATCCTAACCATATCTTTCCACAAGTATGAGCATAAAATGAACCACAGTTTGTCTGGCACTGCTCACATAAGGAGACACTTCTCTTCAGGCTTCCAATGTGCACCCAAAATACTACGGGTGTGTGTTTCCCTGTGAAAGTGAAACTAGACAGAATGCTGTTTAAAGAATAAAGTGAGGTGACATCACTCTGCCTACTAAATTAGAAGTTTACTCACTTGCCTTCAGGTCTCAGCTGACCCGATTTGGATTTTAACCAGCAAGTAAACAAGCCCTATTAACAATACTATTCAACACCACTTCTAGCAAGATTCCAATATGCCTGTAGTTAAACAGTATTTCAGACCATCAGCACCCAGTCACTAATTTAAAAACTGACCTTTCACATTCACCATGTGGATGAGCCTGGTAAGCAGAAGGACAAGGAAAAATCTTATGAAAAAGAAGAAAGGCAGCTGCCAAGGGTGCAATCGGATCAACTTCAGAGTAAGTCTATGGAACAGAGTGGCATTTGCAAAGGCACTGAAGCTCTCTCATGGCATCAGGCTGGTGGTGGTGACAGAGCCATCTGTCCTGTCTTTTTTGCCCTTTCCTGTCTGCCATTAATTTTCCACAAAGGCTCCAAGCGACAGTCTCCTCATAGTGACCATACTTGGAAACAAGGTGTATGACAGGCAGGGGGAGAATGGCAACAATCTCCGAGAGCCCCTGTGTTACGGCTTGGGAAAAAAATAGCTGAGAGTTTGTAAAGTAGTGAAGAAGAAGTGAAAACTGAGAAGATCTGCTGACAGGAGGATTCGGCAGGCACGCACTCCCTTGTTACGTGCGCCTTTGAATTGTGGCGCAGGAGCGGAGGCGTGCTCTCCTTGTGCACGCACTGCCGGCAGTAAACAAGTGAGTATTTCTGGAGCAGCTGCATGTGTAAGCGGAGAGGTGCCTGTTGCTGTCCTGCAAAGTTACAGCTTTATAGGAGCATCTGTCTTGTGCTTCTGAAACTCTCTCATTTCGTGCACTAGCCAAGCCAGGCCTTCATTCAGCAAACAGTTCCACAGGGTCAAACCGTGTGTTTGAAGTCGTTTTGCTGAGCTGGATCTAAAAGGAAGAAGACTGCATACCATACTTTGCCTTTAAAATGAACAACCATCAGCATGATGTCAACTGCAATGCACACAGAAATTAATATAGTTTTCTTTATGTTCAGATCGATGCTATTCTTAGCAGCAGGCAAGTCTAGACATGGTTTACAGAGTTTGATTACACAAATTCCAGTTAGAGATATTATGCTAAAATTCAGTTCTGCTCTCCATATATTCAGTTACCATGTTCAGCATCAGACTGCCCAAATATCTTATAGTACTGCTTCATGCAATGTAGTTAACACTTATCACATGTTAGTTTTCTGATATTTTGCCCCAGAAGGATATATGCATCATACATCTTTTTATATCTTTTGTTTTGATGTCTCAAAAGTAATATGTGTGCACACAGATGCACACACTGCTCCATGGACAAGTGTGTATGAAATGGGCTGTGTATGTGTAGCAGAGACTATTTCAGTGAGTCTTGGTTGGTGGTTATTGAGGGACGTTGCTCTGTAGTAGCACAGACTGGCTCCTATGAAAGACCTAGCTCCTCTTGTTGCTGAAACTCTTACTATGTCCAAAGGCTGAGTCCGGGACCCTCCAGCAATAGGCTTCCTCCAAGCCTTTCCACTCTTTTATTTTTAAAGCAATAAACTGATTTTAAGAAAGAACTGTGTTAATGACCCTTGAAGATTTTGACTGTATGCATCCTTGCATGTGACTTATCCATATAGAAGGTGAGAACAGGACATTTAACAAGACTCTGACTGTTCTAGTTCAAAACTTAGGAGTCTGTTGCTTCAGCAACCTGAATTTTAGACCTGCTTGAGCACCTAACATGGACAGTAAAAGCAGTTGGTCTTAGGCTGGAGCCTATGGCTACAGGTTTGACCACTGCTGTAGATCAGCGGGCAGGATATTTGAAGTCTTGGCTGTCTGTTGAAACCAGGCTAAGACTCAACCAGTTGACACAAAAACATAAAAAGCCATCTTCAAAAGCTGACACCAGGCTGGATGATAAGGGAAATGGGTTCTTTCTGTGTGACTGAACAACATGCCTGCTAAGTGCATCCTTGGCACAGAACCCTGACGTGTGCATGTATCTGGTACCACCTCATCAGTATCTATAACTGTGCTGCAACAAAGAGTGGGACACAAATATTTAACAGACCATCTACATACATGACAGATACGACATGTCAGATAAGCTTCTACATACAATTTTTGTTAGAATAAATGTCAACTTACAGAAGGACATCAGTGGACAGCTTAATCAAAGGATACTGCCTGAGCATTTTGATAGCTTAACAAGATGCTGCTCATCTGATAATTGTGTTCAATCTTTATGCAGTTTCACTATATGCAAGTTAAAAATAAAATGAAGTCAGGCATCCAGCTCATGACTATTCACCTTAAGCAGTAATCAATGATGGGTACTCCCCAGCCTTTTTTTTCCCATTCCACGCTACTGTTCTCATGGCCCAGTAGGATAAATGAACCCATGATGATGATCTCACATTTTCATTTAACATGATTTCTGTTATACAAGAGATGTACTAAAAGTTTGGCAGGAACAGAGGGACCTGCAGCCATATGCATTCAAGTGACTTGTGTGGACAGATATTCATGACACAAGCTAGGGACTAGTATTTCTCAGAATCAGTGACTTTACTCTTGTTTTCTTCCTTTCTATTAAGAAAAGGAGGGAGATATGTAAATTATACCATCCTGACAGTGCCTGTTTTGCTTCCACAGTAAGAACAATACTTGATTCCTCTTTCATTTCAACTTCTGAAATAGCCTCTGCTTAATAACACTGGGCATATATCTCTCCTGTGTGAATTAAGTATGTTCTAATGTTACATGACCAAGCGAACCGTAACGTGGTTCAACCAAATCCTCAGAACAGTTTATTTCTTAAGCAGTTTATTTCATGTATTTTTTGATGCCAAAAATTTTTTTTGCTGGCTTCTATTCAGAGCTAGAGATGCAAAATTTTGGGAAGTTTTGAAGTCCCAGGAAGACACATTCCTTCCCAAAGTTTTCTTGCAGTTTTTTATTTTCTGGTAACTGAGGTTTGAAAATTCAATGTGGACTATATACTTGCTATCAAAAGTAAATTCTGTTAATTTTAATAATGTGAGTTTTACTGTTTAGTTAGAAAAACAGGTGTATATGTGGGAACAGTGGGAACAGTGGTATTAATGTTGTTCAGTCCTGCGTGATTTATGGTTACAAGAGATGCAAACCTTTTGAGAAAAGTAATGTCTTTTATCTGTTTGTCTAGTAAAATGCATTGCAGCTTCCTAAAAACTTTATATATCGTTCTTCGGATTTGAATACTGAAAATAGTGCTATCTATTACTCAGATTTACTCCATGAAAATGTATGTGGAGATACTTTCGTATTGCTAACACTGCACAATGTTTGATCCTTTGACCTAAGGAATAGAGAAATTTTAGTAACAGAAAGGTGCAATTTTTTCAGTGAAGTAACATCATGTGAAAGTCTTAATGTTTATGGAGGGAAAATTGACTGCTTGATGTTCAGCAGCTACGTCCTTTAAGAAAATACTCTAGAGGTTCTCTCACTCTTCATTCCAAGCAAAAGTATCTCTTCTGTGGGAAATGTTCCCGTTTTTTTTTTTTTTTCCAAAACTTTCCAGTTTTTTGCACAGCCATCCACAGAAAAAAAATATTGAAGAAAACTGCTTCATACTGCTTCATATTCTAAAGTTTCCAGGTTTCCTCACAGACCCTGATATCTTTAAAAAGTCCATAGGAGCCCAGCAAAAGTGCTACACCTCCCATGTAGTGATCAGCACAGAGGATGTTGCTGGCTGGGGTGCATGGCAGGTGTACGAGAGGCCAAAGACTGATGGTGTTACCTTGCCTCTTCCTTTTCACTGCTCTGGAAGATGCTGTGGAAATACTTGTGTCCCCCTGAAGAAGTTGTGACCATGCTTGGCTAACACTCAGGATTCACTCAGATGAGACATTTTTTTGCTTCATCCTTACACTTATGGACCTGTTTAAAGTTAAGATCTGAATTCAAGCCTTGGGAGTGCTGAGATGTGAACTTTTGTTCACAGCTGATGTCTAGGGATGCCAGAGACTAGGTAACTTTGTAGAAAGTGTTCAATGTAGAAAATTAAACTGCAGCAGACTGTTCTGCCTATGCTAAGGTAGGCTGCCCTTTGAACCCCTTCCAACTTTTTTACAGATATGTCAGAGGTTCAGGCTGGAATCTGATCTAAGTAATCTAGGTTACTTAGGACATGTTTTAGCCAAGAGCTGTCTGCTACAACATTGCTTGGCTACTGAAGTGTGAGGTGTTTCTTCCATATATTTCATTAATGGTATTAGTATTAGTATTAGTATTAGTGTTAGTATCTTTCTGTTAAAGGGGAAGAACCCATGGCCGGGAAGAACATATACAAACACCCTGCCCTTGAATGAATGACTCAGACGAAGGATCTGGGGCCACCAGTAAGGGCTTTGCTGTCATGGGGTGGCCTGTGACCACTGACCATAAGTGGCCACAAAGGCTCAGGTTGTGCCTCTTGCTTTCATGCAGTCTGTCTGGCAGATAAGAGAATGAGTGACAGCCATCTGTGTCCATGGGACTCCTGTCCTCTTCCTTGGGCTGAAATTCACCTCCAGTGACTCAAATCTAGGTGGGTACTCCCCACCTTTCCTTTCCCTGGCTTACTGCCTGGAAAAATCCCAGAGTCTAGCTCCTGCTTGGTGTTGCGGGGCTGCAGGGGCTGGAAATTCCCCTAGGTGGAAACTGTGCCACAAGGTAGCACACCCTGGGTCTGCTGGCAGGTTTCATATCCAACTGTTCGCCAGGGCCAAAGGAGGAGCCTGTGTCATCTCACTGGGAATGGGAAAGGGCTGGAAATGGAGAGGCTGCTCTGCGGAGCTTAAGTGTGACTGCCTTGCATCTGCTCATCCTGCAAGCCCTTGCTGGTGGCTGGGAACACTGGTGGCCACATAGCTTTGTAGGTCATCTTGGAGCATTATGTTTGCTGGAGAAAATTAAACTGGAGTTGTCTTTTCTGCCTGTGCTAGGGTAGACTGTCTTTTGAACTGCCTTTTAGCTTTTTTTTGGCGGGGGGGGGGGGGGGCAGCAGCAATGGTTAGCGCTGTGAGGCTAAGCATTATTTAGTTTCAAGAGAGAAAGGTTCTTCCAAATAATTCATGCAGCCTTGCAATGGAAAATTTCATTTTTCCTGAAGATGCAATGACTTTTCAAATCAACAGCTATTTTGCACATACCTATGTCAAACTAGTATACACGCAAACTTTAATTTTATACAATTTTAAAAAAAATGTTCAGAGTGGGGAGAGGATTATCCAAGGTACATGAAAAAGTATGAATTAGTAGATAATAACATTGAAAGCTCTGGAAGATCTTATAGCACGGCACATTGAAGAATAATGCCATAAATGAAAACAATTGGTAGTTACACAAACCATTCAGTTAAGTACAACCTGACAAGATCTAGAAGTGAGTCTGCTTTGTTACCACCACTTAATGTACTGTTACAGGTCCATTTTGATCTATAGCTTGGGCTTGACTAGGGGACACAAAGAATTTAAAATATGAGCCCCTTACAGCTGTTGCTGAAGAGCTGCTTTAACATATTCCTGTCCACTGTGAGGTGAACGCGCATTCAGCAACTGATTACACAGGTACTAAGCCTCATTTCAATATCATATGTCCTTTAATATTCTGTATTTTTCATGGCCTGAATCTTGCCTCAGAGTGTCCTGACATGTGCAATGAAAGGTCCTTGCAAGGAAATACACCAAAACCAGGGCTACTCATTGTCAGAAATTTCTGCTTGCTGCTGAGGCTGGACCACATCTGCCAGTGCTAGCATGTACAAGATGTCCAGGTGTGCAGAAATGGCCAAGAAGCTGCAGGCAGCTTTGGGCCTCCCTTTGTTGGTGCTCAATGTCTTATTCCTGAGGGTACCATGACCCCTCACTGTCCCTGCCTGGCCCCCTTGGGCCTCCCCCTACCTTGCCAACAGCTCATGACCCCATTTCAGTCCCCTAGGGACATCAGCCCCTGCCCCAGCAATGTCACAGCAGTGCTGGTCACTAGCTCTATCTTCTGGATGCATATAGACTTCTGCTGTGGGCCTGTCTCCTGGACAAGTCCCTCAGTTGTACATTGTAGCCTTGTCTCCGGCCCTGTCTCTGGCCCTGTCTCCTTTTACTCCTGACGAGAGAGTCTAGTTGGCCTAGGCCTGGTTCACCATTTTCCATGTCGGGGGCTGCCGATGGACCATGGTCAGACCCTGTGGGACAGCGCCCGTCAGTGAAGGCCTGGCCTGCACTGGGGTCAGGCTCGGCTCCCCGCTTGTCCCCCTTCGGGAGCAGCCTGGTTGCACTTTGACACCTGCAGCAGCATGGTGCCCTAGCCAGCAAGTGCCTGGCTGCTCTCCAGAAGGAGCAAGGAGGAAAGCCTGTGCCCAGCCGGACTGGCACATGGCTGTGCTGGTATGCTGGGCCTCTGCAGCTGAGGCAGAAGCACAACGGGAGGGACTGCATTTTCACCACTAGCATAGTGAATTTTGAGTCTGGGCAATTAAAACCAGCCTCCTATGAACAAAGTTGCCTTGGACCTTGTTTTAAATAGGACAAGGGAACAAGGACTGTCCAAAAGGCACGTGGACAAAAGTAGGCTTGTTGCTCCTATTGTTCTGAACTGTGTTGGCTATCACTTAGAGTGAGCCATCTTGGTTATCTAAAAGGACCCTCAATGCCCTAAAGAGTCCAAATTGTTTTGAGAGACTCTTGTCAAAGATGGAGAATGAATGTTCACAGGAAATCTCTAAAGCATGCTCTCTGAAGAACATAGTAGCTGGATTTACTCTTCGCCAAAACTGCCCTTTGAAATCAAAGACATGGAGAGTTCACAGGGTTCCTGTGGCAGGACTTCTCATGTAACTTTTGCCAAACTGAGAGTCTGGGACAGATTTGACCCTAGGAGTGTTTGTAAAATTCATTCTTTAACTAGTTTTATTTAGCTAGATATGTCTGAGGGAACCCTGTTGCTTGACCATAAGCTATAGGGTTCCACAACCTTTAATAGAATGAGAGCAGCAGCTTAGCACAAGGAGAATAAAATCTCCCATGAGAGTGGAAGTACACAGTTAGAGGATGAAGTTACATTCGCATAAAATGAGCGGAAACCTCTGGTCCAGGCCATCCATGATTGTACCACGTTTGGTACCTAAGCTGGCTGTTCAGTTGGAGAAAGCTTGAAGCACCTACATGGTTTGAGGCATGGACATAATTATATTATGTAGCACGAGTAACACATGCTAGATTACAGCCAAGGAATGAGAGAATCCTGTGAAAGGGGAGGGGTGGATTTGACAAATGAACTGAAAGAGATTTAGAGATCCTGGACAGATACAGTGATGCACAAATAGAAGTTCATGAGGACATTGCTTCGTGGTTATGTAATGGAATCACTAGCTGTCTATAATTGTCCAGCTGAACTACTTAAATGAACTGAATAGCTAATTGAACCTGTCTCATGTTATATACTTTTTTCATCTGGGCTTTTTTTCAGTGATGCCAGTAATGTCATCATGGCTAATTTTAGCTGCCATTTTCCCCTTGAAACTATTTACCAACATGGTGCACTGAGTCTGTTGCAGTAACAGGAAGTTGGAGCTGCAGAAAGTCTGTCCAAGCTGAATGCACTTCTGTCAATGAGATCAAATCATAAGTAGCTGCACTAATCTGCCTATCATCAGAAATAGCCAAAGAAAAATGCACAAATGTAAACATAAAAGGGAACTCTCATAATTTGCATACTTGTCATAGTTCACCATAAATCAGCCTAAATGCCAGTCGGCTTGTTCTTTTTGACACAGGCTGGAGGCTAGCTTTGCTTATTGACATCTTATCTTCTCACAAGATACTGTACATTAGTAAAGTTAATTGACTAATCATTTTCAGCACTCTGAGTGTAAGTAAATAATTCCATCTATTTCTACCTAGGCTTCTGTTTACGGTCCGAGTGTGCCAAGTATTCAGACTAAATGAAAATATACCCTCTTGTAACCATGCGTGGCATCTCCCATAACAAGCTGCAGAAACTCTCCAAAGCATTGCTGTTATGTTGTGGGGAATTCTGAGAATCTTAGGCTTAACTCACCATGCCATTAAGCCTCTTGCAGGGCCAGCCAGGCAGAGGCTGGGCCGATGGTGGGATTCATCTGGGCAGACCCCTGTTATAGCACCAGCATCTGTCATTTTTAGGGAGCAGTGGCAGGTCTGCAAGTAATGAATTAGTGGTGGCTGGGAATGTGCAGGAGACAATGTGGTGACGTGCTTCAGCTAGATAAGAGGAGTTGGAGCATTACCTAATAACTGATGTTTTCCATCTTTTAACTGTTCCTGCATCATCAGACATAAATATTTTGTTCCTGTGACCAGTTTTTCTGTAAATGATGGGGAAGAGAAATTTGCTGCTGCTTCTTCCTTCCTTATCTTTGCCATCTAGTGAATTAAAAAGAAATTCGCTTTGGCTGTATGTGTGATTTCAGTGACAAACCTGTGGAAGGGCAGGATCAGGGGCGGAGTTAGTATTGCTGGATTTTTGCTTTAATTTGTGATGAAGACTTTCTAAGTGACTCGGGGGCAAGTCCCGCAGGAATACAGGACCAGTTTTTTTGCAGCTGGTATCTCAGAAGTAGTTAGGGGTTGTTTGATATCTCCAGTCTGCCTCTATAGTGCATGATGTTCTGCCTCTTTCTTCTTTGTGCAAAATCTTACTTTGTCTAGAAAAGTAACTTTGGGAAGCTGAGTCCTCTGTGTGTCTAAAAGGCACAGCTTGGACACTGTCACCAATTCCTACCGCACTTTTTGTGTGACCCAGTTGTATGACTTACTCCAGAAATCTTTCCCTTCACACCTCACCCTCCCATTCAGAGGAGAGCTGGGTCCTGTGCTCACCAATATATTTCTCTGCTTGTTTTGGTTCTGGTTCTTTTTGCCTTGACTTCTACCATCAAGAGTATCAGCTAGTGCTGGGCATTTTTGCCATGTGCAAACACCTGGTTTGAGACCACCAACCCATTTTCCCTGCTGGGCTGCAGCCATGAGAGGCAGCAACTGTTGACTGCTTCGAAGGTGGCCTCGCTCACACCAAGGACGTATAGATGAAAGACTTGTAGAGAACTGCTGAGCCCAGAACATTTCATTTCCTGCCAGACTTTGCCAACCTGGCTGTTGTCAACAGCTTTGGCCCACTCTTTTTTGTTAATCAAACTAAACCTTTTCTACTTTTTAGGTCACAAGAAATGATGACAACTAATTACTTCTGCACAAAATGAACTTTAAAGCACAGCTTTTTTAGATTTTAAACATTAAATTGTTGTTGATAAAAGGACCTAACCACATGCTTAAGTGTTCCTGTATTCAACTGAACCTAAGGAAGGGCTTTCATGAAGGTAGGGATCTAAACACTTAATTAAATGCTTCTAGTAATGGAGATTTTAGTACACAGAGCCAAGAAACTTGTAACTTAGTACCCTCAATGTTTAAAATATATTTTGCCAAATAAAAAGGCCAATTATACTTTCATTTAAAGAAATAAGTAATTCCAATAAATATTATCTCACATCCATATCATGTTCTTGTTTCCAAAAATGCCTCATATTAGTTACTCAAATGAAGTTCTATTGACATATTTGTGTTTTTAGCTTACGGATGGTCTAATTTTGTGGGAACCTTAGTACTTCTCATTTTAGCACTCAAAAACTTTTAAGTGGCCATATCAAAACATAATCTTGTATGCAATTCATATTTGTTTCAGAAAAAGTGGTCCTCTGAGGAGCAGGTTTGGGTAAAAGGTGTGGGGAAGGGAGTTAAGTGTAACATTAATGGGAAGTACATTCAAACCCTCTAGCAACTGGAACTAATGGGGACAGACAGGATTGTGAAATGTGAGCCTACAAGATCTCCACTGAGAGATATCCATTCCGCTTTGTCCTCCCAGGCCTTACTTCCCAGAGTCTTTGGGTTCTTTTCTTTAAATCAGTTCAGATATTTACGAATATGAGCAGTGCCACAGTGATTTCTTTCTAAAGATATTTCCTGAAACCCAAGAAATCTTCCTTCCAAACAGAATACTTCTTACCAGCGCTTTCGGCTGTTGGCTTTCTGAGGTAGCATGTTGCTTCCTGTGTACTTGTTGTACCCAATGTAGTGAATGGGTCTCTGAACGTGATTTGATTCTCACAGAAAACAAAGCAACATTTTTTATGCTTCCTTAATGAAATGAGCTTTAAGAATATAAATTAGTTTTGTTAAAATTTGTAGCAGTTTACCCTTCCACAACCCTTAGGGATGTTGCAAGTGTTAACAGAGTAATGGCATCTTGGGCAGAGCTCTCTATGGAAGGACAGCACAGATTATTATAGCTGATGAAAAAGAGGATATTTTAATGAAGGAATGAATCTGATGATCAGCATATACTGTAGGTTTCTGAGTCTAATTATGAACTGTTTATGTTTTGAACACTGAGCACTTCAACATATGAGTACTTTGTGTGTTGGAGGAATTAAATAGAGACCCTTCTGTGTGTTCTTCCTAGTCAAAACTCAAATTTTGAGCCAGGTGTAATCAACCATCTTTGATAATTAGAAATATGCTTTATTACTTTGGTAGTACCAGAGTATCAAGCACAATATGAACACCCACTGGAACAGTGGCAGCCTAATCCAAATTGCTGAGTACTCTGCAGCCTGGACACAAAGGACTGTAAATACACTGAAAGGGAAAACTTCCACAAACTAGCCCCAGAAAGTAGACAGGATGAAGGAATTCCCTTGGCTGGCATAAAGAAAATCTTTTAACTTTGGAGTGGTGGAGGGAAAGGAGAAGGTCTGGAGAGAAAAGATGGTCCATTGATGCAGCCATGAAGAAGTGCAGACGTTGCTGAAAGGAGATGAAGGAGAACTGCAGTCTTCTGGAATGCCAGGAGGATTTAGTCAATTGGATCCCGTGTTCGTCTCTGGGTAATGAGGCATGCCAAGCCAACTGCTCTGTGTGGATCAAATTTATTACTTTCTTGGCCACCCAGCTGGCTGGAAGACAGCTCCTGTGGTAGTGAGAAAATCTCCTAGACCTAGTTTGGTGTACAGCACCTTTCATATTTATGTGGTGTTCATTTCCTAATAATATCTGAGCTGAAAATATCCTCAAATGCAAAGATTAGGGAAAAAGAAATAATAAGGAAAAAGTATTGTTGCCCAGCAAAGACATTTTCATGATGAAAAACATTTCTGTAAGATTGTTCCCTAGTGGCTAAGCTGCTTCGGTGATTACAAGAGCAAGCAGGGAACTGGGTATACTGGGAATTCCTAAGTGAAATCTGAGGGCAGTGTGGGCTTTGCTGGGAAAGCTGGGCATTTGTAGCTGTCTTGCCAAGGAGAACACTTGCAACCTACATTTGGATCAAAAACAGTATCAGCATTTCATTGACTGCATTTATAGCAAGGAAAGATGTTTAAGATCGAGGAGGGAACTTCCTTCAGACCAGAAGTAGAATTGTTCTTGTCTCTCCACTAACATGCTCAGTTAATTAGAACTGGAGCAGAAGAATAAGTATCAAATATTGGATGTTTTCACTCTTGTACAACAAGGGTGATATTTAATCAATATGCCCACAATATATAAATATTATACCAACATAAAGTTAGAAAATGGCATAGAGCATATAGCTGTAAAATAATTCAGACACTCTTCTGCCTGACATGGTCTTTAAATTACATTAGTGTTTCCACCAAACAAGATCTTATTTCTGTGAGCACCTTTGCTAGAAAATACTGTGCCCTTGTAAAATTAAAGCTGTTGCTCTTTGAGTAGAGAATGTATGTTATTTTTAAAATACAAAGAAGTGGAATCTCTTCTTTCATGCAAAATTTAGTACAATCTTAACAAGGGTGTCAGGATCAGAAGAAAAGCTTTTATGGATCTTCAACAATACACGTGCTGCGCAGAATTAATTACCAAGAAGTGAAATGTGTGGGTGATGTCAGCCTGAAAACATCTAATCAAGATGTCTGCTGGTAGGTTACCTTCAAACATGTAACCTACTTAACCTGTAACATAATGAGGATATCTGTAAAGCTTCAAGTAGCTTCCCAGCAACTCTAGCTATTGTTTGGAGATTATTTATGTTTAGCTAGTCTGGTACAAAACTCCAAAATATGATGCTCTAACCTGCCTAGATGGTTTACTGTTGACTCACAACTGTGATAAGGTTAAACAAAACTGAGCTATTATTTGTATGCTTTTTTAGTGAATTTCATCAGAACTTATTTTTATCTACTTAAGAAAGCAGTCCAAGCCAAATCTCACTCCCCTGCTACCCCACTCTCTGGATGTGCGATAAAGAAGGGCTCACATGCAGCACTTAGCACTGGAAGTGCTGAGTTCAGTCCTGTTCTGTTTAATGACTCAGCAGGTAAATTAAGGAGCTGTGCCTGGAGATACTCCTCTGTGTGCTTACTGTCCCAAGAGATATCTGTGGATGGTTTTCCTGGATATGGGTCAGTATGGTGAGAACTAGTTAAATGAGTCCTCTTTTGTATTTTTTCACCAATATGATCTTGACAGTTTTTCCCTATTTACAAGGTTCTGAGTAGTTAGGTTTACTTTTTGCTAAATAACTTAGCAGCACAAGTCTAGAGAAAGTCACGGAGACTTGTGCTTCCACGTTACTTAAGGACATAGGCTCTATCAGGCACATATACAGGGAAAAGCTACACATTCAGCTGAAAGCCCAACATCACGTTTGAAAATAACCATTCATATTGCTTTTGTTCAATAATTGCAAGTGTAATACCAGACCAGGTAGATGTAATTAACAGGCAGTTGGATATTATCTAGGGAAGTCATTTACGCCTAGTAAAAGATTGCCATGGAGCTTTGGACTGGTAGGTGGTATGTACAGGATTTGATCCTCCCAAGTCTAGACTATCATCCTCACCAAATGTGTCAATAATTTGGAGACAGAGCTGAGACCTTATCTGTAATAGTCGCTGTCTGTCTTGTTTAATTCTGTCTCTTGCCACAGGGTCAAAACCATCAGGGCTTATTTCAGATGAGCAATTGAAGCCCAGCTTAGTTTCCCTTTTCTGAATGTAACACACACAGAGCAGGCAACTAAAACAATAGGCAAAGATCATTTAAAAGAAAAGTGCTTTTGGGATAGATACTGCACAAAGTACCTACTGACTGGACTAAACTGGCAAATTGCAGGTATTTCAGAATTTACATGGTTACCACCATGTAGACTCTGATGGTGTTCTGTGGCAGCCTATAATAAATCTTTAACACATCTGGGAATGACATTTTTCCAGTGTCAATGTTTTCCTAGATACCTACCCAGAAATTGGAATCATTAGGCCGGTCACTATAATTCTGAGTTATGTGGTAGCAAAGAAAACACATAAGGGCATTGCAGCAACTTAGAACAACTGCACAGGCATTGTGGCTCCCTCAAACCTAGTCTGTAGTACGCTGATTAAGAAGGGATCTATTGTCTTGGAAAGGTGTTTACAGTCAATATGAGTGTAATAGGATATGGATAATTAGGATGGCCGTATTACTGGAAAAGAAAGAGGGAGAAAGCTCCTAATTCCATTTGAAGCTAATTAGGTGGCCTGTCACTTTAATAAGATGTTTGGGCTCACAGAATCTGCTTTGTTGAGGGTTTTTTCTTCTTTAATTGGCCTGTCAATTACAATTTGCCACGAAATACTGCAAATTGCTTGGAAGCCTGTTTTCAGTTTGTCTTACAAAATGGGTCGAAGAAACAGTTTTTTTTTCTTTCCTTTTTTGACCATGAAAGCGTTAAAGTACACACTGCTTGTTATTCTCCTAGTTTGTTTCAACTGTTCTTGCTATCCACTTTAATGCCTTCAGGACTGAGCTACTGAGGTCTTCCAGGACTGCAAAGGTACGAGTTATACTCTTGATGCAAGTTGCAATGGAATAATTAAATGTGAATTGAACATGGTACATGGGATGTGGTGTTGATCTCTCCTGGGATGATCAGCTGAGAATGATAAAACTAAAAGTCTGAAGCAGCAGAATAGGTGCCCTACTGGAACAAGATATTTTCAACATCATTAAGGGTTAGCTGAGAAATTGAAAATTAGCAAGCACTTTTTAGAGGGAGTGTGGAAATAAACAAGCATGGAATAGCAATCTATTGATCTGTGGTAACTTGGCTTAGGTACCTACTTTACAACTTTGACAAACAACTTAATGCCAGTGATATTAGACTTTCTGTGGTAGTTCAGTAGTTACTCAGGTGAGAGATAGTCACTACGTGACAAAACATTAATAGCTGACTCAAAGGCACTCTTGGTCAAAGAAAAAGCAAGTGTTTTCCATGTTGGTATTATTTGTTCCTATTTTCCTGGCTGAGAAAAGCCATTCTACTAAATGTAAGGGTGCCGTATACTCTTGCTGAGGGCCAATTTTCCTTTAGAAAGCAAAAACTGAGAAGAATTTGCTGTGAACTTACACTGTTGACAAAACCAGTAGTGCTAACCACTACACAAATTTAATTCCAATGTTCCTGGGCATGCAGTGTCTGTATTCTCATAGAGCTGCAGTAGCCAATAAGCAGTCCCTGTTCTTGTCCTTTCCCTTCGCACCAGTCAGGTGGTATGAAAGACTTGTTTTTGAAGAGATTTCTATAGGGAAATCACCTTTTCTCTCTCTCTAAGGACAGATCGAGTTGGAGAAGGTAGGAACAGCAGCATATGCTCTTGAACTGTTTGTGGAATGAACCGGGTGCCATAAATCCAGGAATAGGTGTGTGATGGATGTGGATGTCACAACTTAAGTCATTATTGGCCTCTAGTAACTCTCATGACTATTGAAACTATTTGAGTTTCCAGGCTAAGCCAAATCCTGTTTCTCTCTTCTTACAAATTGCTGCAAAATGTCCAGATCTTAGGTGTGAGGCATCTTTTTTAAAACAGCATTTGTGCAAAAGCGCTCAGCCCTGTCTCAGAGCTGAATGGAGAACAGTCTGTTTTAAGATTTTTTCCAGTTTGGATTAGGTAGAAAAATAGTCATTTCCTTTCTGGATTTCCTCTCCTTTTTCTCCTAAGACTAGGCTCCGTTAACACATATTCGACAACTTTCCTCTGCAACAAAATGTTTGCATGTTTGCGGGTCTTGCTTTATTTTTAGCATGACACTGAAAGATTGCCTCTTATTCTGATGCCTAGTGATATGACTTAAAATTCGATTTGAGTAGGAGAATTAAAAAAGCTAAATAAAATGATGACTCAAAATGCTACTTGTTCATCAATCCTTTGAATAGCTGTTTACACTCCTAGTTTTACTATAAATTGGTACCTCATGGCTTCTTTGTATAAGACAGTGAGCTAGTCTAGTGGGATGACCTAGTTATTTTTAAAGCCCACTTATGTCAATGCTCTCTGTCCTGTGACCATGTTGGCCACCATTATTTCAGGGTGAGGTCAGTCTTTTTCTTTGCTCGGGCTCCACGCCAATTTCTCAACACCTGCCCTGCAAGTGACAGCTCTATGGGTGTCCTCATAAATTACAAATCATGTGCCTCTGCCCTGATGCCTTGGGACAGGCACAAAGTTAGAAACTGTCCTGTAACCCTAGCCCCGGGGCTGCTGGATGGGACAGCTGAGCAGAAGGCAGCGAGACGCAGCAGCGGGGGGCCGGCTACGCGGCAGCCTGGCTCCCGTCGCGTGCAGTGGTGCCAGCGGGCATGTGCCTGTGCCCTCCCCAGGTACAGATCTTCCCCCGTGGAAAAGAGTGGAGAGACCGAGCAGCTAGCAAGGGGCCACTCTTGTTTTTATGCAGCTCCTCTGCCCTCATGTGCCTAGGGCAGACTGCTCTGGCACGGAAGGGAAGCAGAGTGGGGAGCAGGGCTCTCGGGGCTGAATGGGCAGTGCTGCACGCACTTGTCACTATCCTTTGCCACCTCCTGCTCTTCGGTTACAGCTCTGGCACATAATTGTCCACAGCACTAATTCAGTGATGTGTTTTCCTCATGCCAGTGTGCACTGCATACACCCACCCAGCGTACACATGCTCCATAGCCTGTCGCAACCATAAGGCTTGAATTCACGAAAACACCTGGGCTTTCTCCTTGTCCCCTATCCGCAGCTGCTCAATCCACCCTGCTCTCACCACCCCCAGCATGCAGGTTACAGCCACCCTCAGGGCAACTACTAAATCAGACAAACTGCAATACAAGCTGCAACACCCTGCTGGCCTGATCTGTCTGCTCCTTCCCCAGATGTGCGCTGTCCCCCTCTGTCCCAGGACCCATGCCCGGTAGCGCCTAGGGCCTGGGATCCATGCCTGTTCTGTTGCAGTGCCACAGTCCTCTCCCAGCTCCCTAACTGCTTGTGCCGGGGACACAACTGCTAATGTGATCCCTGACGGACTGGCACGCTGCGCATACCTGGCATGTGGGCTGCTGGCGTGGAAAAGCAACACAAGCACTGAACTGTGCAGAGGCTGAGCACGCATCCTTTTCAACCCACCTGTATGCTGCCTCCAGAGGTGCAAGCAAAATCTGTTGCCCTCTTGGAGTGGGATGCTTAGCTGGATGACTATACTACAGCAAACTGGAATCTCGATTTTTTTTTTTAAAAGATGCATGAGGTGTATTTTACCAGAGACTGTTTTCTCACTTTTTTCTACCTAGTGTGCATCTTTTATGTTCCTTTGAACGACTGGGTGGATGCACCTTTTCCACTGAGATTAATGCTTTTGCCCATTCCCAATAAAAGGAGGCTGCAGAGGGGGTGCTGATGAGAGCTGCCTGTTAGCATGCACCGCCTTGCTTCCTTACTTTAGATTTTAGATTCATGGGAAAATGAATTGTACTTCCTTTCAGCTGTGCTTCTGAATATTCTGACTGTTGATTCTCAGTGGAAATACTGAGTTGGGAATGATGAGTAGGCTGCAAAATAAATTTGTTTTGTGAAATAATGAGATTGCATCTCTCCTTTTTGGGCCACAGATTAGGTGTTAAATTGGCTGAATAGAAATGGATGAGTGAGGCTCCAAAGGTAATTTGCTCTAAGTTTTTTAACTTTGGCTGTTACAGTTCCTGCATATGATTTATCTTCCCAAGCACACTGTATAGTGTGGGTTTTCACTCAGGATCTGGTATTGATGATATCTTGCCTTCTACAGGGTGGTATCTTCTCCTCAGGAAAAAAAAAATAAAAAAAAAATCTGTGACTTCCAGCCAACTCAGGGTAAAACCTGTAGGGATTTCCCAGTCCAATTTTGTTCTCTGCACTTCATGAGCACATTGTCACCATGATAATGAAAACATGTTTCGGCATAAAAACATGCCATAGCGAAGGAGCTATTAATCAGAATGACAAGAGTTAGTGCCTTGGAGCGGTTGTCAGCCAGTGCCCCTGCAATACAGACCAAGCGCTTCAATGATAATGTCCCAGTCCCACTCAGTACTTCCCATACTGTATCTCAAAATAAATGCTTGAGCATCTATTGGAGTTGGAGTGCTACTGGTAGTGCTGCACCGTGTACTTTGGCAAGTCTCTTGGCATGCCTGTTGCTTGGGCTCTTTTCAACCATTCTTCAAGTTCTCTTCCTCTTTCTCTCTTAGCTCTGTTAATAACTGCCAGCATAGTGGACTCAAAGTCCCTTTTTCCAGCTGGCAGCAGCAATAACATTGATAAGACTACAGGCATACGTGGTGGCTCCCTCACTTCTGCCTTGGAAACATCTCTCACCCTACCCCTGCATCTGGTGACATTTTATAGGTAGGTGGGACAATCCATACAAAACTGTAGTTTCATAATGCTCAGTTTCCATGATACAGGACATACACACACATACACACAAACTCTTGACAGGCTTTACGTGGAGGTGTGAAGAGGTGCAGGAAGATATCTGAATTTGCGAGAAATACATCCAACTGATTTCCTGCTGAAAACAGGAGAAAACAAATTTGAACATGCAATGATTTTTGAACCAGATGATAACAAATGATGTACATTTATGTTGTGGTAGGAAAAAAAGTATGAGAAGTTGAGGCTCGCCCTAAAGGCTGAGCATCCCGTTGTTCTCTATCCAGTTCCAGCTTTCTTCTCCTAATATCTTTCTTAAATTTTTAGGGAAAGGCTAGGTGGGGCTTGTCACCTGTCTGGTCTGAATTTTCTTTGGATGTGAGGGAATTCCATGAAATAACTCTAGGGATGGCAAGGGAGGAGATCCCTAGAAGGGTGTGATAGAAGACTACCTATGCACACAGGTTAGATGTATAAAGATTAAAGGGCCAGGTCCTAGAATATTGTTGCCAAAGTTGAACTTTAGGCCATTTATCTTATCTAGCCTTCAGTGATGCAAAAGCCCATGTCCAGATATTTCTTTCAAGCAAAGAACAATTTGCTATTTCAATTATTTGCAATAAAACAGCCACAACAAAAAGGAAGCAGTCGTAGCTCGGGGTTCTTGAAACGCCCCATGTTAACGAAGGGACTGAGAATACAAATGAGGCAGGAGTGGTGTCTCTGGGGAAGGCTGTCCCGCCGGTGCAGAGTCGGGGGCCAGTCTGTGGCCCCCTCCCACTCGTCCCACTCCGCGTAGCACCGGGCGTCACGCCGAGAGGAGAGCGTGCCTCCAGCTCACTGCCTCCTCGCCTGTGGGCCTGGTGGTGACAGCAGCTCCTGGCCGCCCGCCAGGGCAGTCATGGCCCGGGAGGAGGCGTTCAGAGGTCTGAGAGGCATCTGCTGGCCCAACAGCTGCTCCGCCGGGCCCTGGAGCATGGCCCCGTGCTGGACACCGCTGCGGGACAGCTCAGCAGGGGCTAGGGCACTCTGAGACTACAGAAAAACAAAGAGATAAAAGCTCTGTGCCCATTAGAATAAATAAAAATAACTCTTAAGCAGAGAAGGTAAGCGCTTCCTACCATGCTGCAGTTTTGCTTTTTTCTTTTCTTCCGCACGTGGAAAGCATTCACAAAAACAATTCTGTTAATAAACTCTGAGGGAAAAAAGGCACCTCACTGCTTCCCAAATCTTGAGGTAATAATGTGGTTGCCAGACTGATCATCTGTTTGACATCCGTGAGAGACATTAGCAAAGATTTTAAGTCAAAGCAAGGAGTCACCCCAGTGACAGCAGTGCAACAAGAGCTAGCCTGGCCTTTGGTGGACTAACGTGTTGGGCACATCAGCTAAAGGTCAGGCTGAGATTGCCCTGTGGAAAATCAGATGGTCCTTGTCACACTGATCTAATAGCACCTTCAGCTATGTTCAGCAGATCAACAGTAATATGGAAATAAGGCATAGGTGCTGGGATAATTTGTTTAGGGGGAAGTTTAAGATAGTTGCTGAAGAAAACAGACATTATGGTACTTCTACAGGAGAGACCAAACAGTTCAGGCAAACCATGGAGTTCAAAGAACTAATAACTGTGTTTTTTATCTTTTAAACAGAACTTTTGGCCTGATCCAGTATGTTTTGAAATCAGTGGAAAATGGGAGCTTTAGGGTATTCAAAACTATCAAAATACTGATTACACTTTTAATCTCAGAAAGACGATATTGCTTAGTGGATTTATAGTATGACAAGACATCAGGTGACTGCTAATTTTATTCTAGCTCTCTGATGCACCTGTGCTTCCAGAGACCTGCTTGTCATTGAATGTAAGTCACTTAATCTTCTGGACTCTGCTTCCTTTCACTACACACTCTCTGTCTCATTGACCTCGAACATCAGTGACTGGGCCTCAGGTCCTTATGCAGTCTTCTCCACTCGACAATGTAATGGGGATGTAAATAAAAAGAAAGCCATGTGAAAACACAGAGCTGCTCACTACTGCAACTTGTGGTGCTGAATTAATTACACATCAGAAAAGTGGCAGATGTGTAAATCACAGTGAGTTTACTGTATCAAAACATAGTTTCTCTGCTCAAACTTTTCTTAGCTTTTTTTTATTGGGTGCAAAATACAGTTATATTTGAATTTCTCTTGTTGGTAATGTAATTAATGCTGAACACAAAATGAAATGAAGTCTGCCTTTCTCCTGAAGAGTTTGCAATGCAAGGTCCTGAACCTGGTTACATGTATAAACTTGTTTAATTTCTTGTAGGTGAGCAGAAGATGCCTACTTGTATATAAAATTACTTTTTAACTGTAACAACTGTGTCTTGACAAAAGGTCTTGAGACAAAAAGGTCTTGACTGAAGTTTCCATGACTCAGGATCATTTTCACTTTTTGCCCATTCCTTTCCCCATCAGTTTTAGGGTTACTTGACCTAATTTCTCTGGGACAAGTTGTGTGCCTAAAGCAGCTTGAGAACAACAACAACAAAAAAAAACTGTGTAGAATTTGGGCCATAGAACAGCAGTTTTGTGGCCTTCGGCATGTGAATAGTTTTAAGTGTTTCCATATTTAACCAGCAAAGCATTTAAGAATTCAAGTCAGACAGTAATATTAGGGGTTAAACATTTTATGTAATTAGGGTCTTACATATTTTCTTGTCTGTGTCCATCATGGGAAAATTTCTGAACCAAAGTTTGCAAAAGAAGGCTAAAGAGTCATCCTCCAATTTCATTATGCAGTCAGGTCTTTTTGAGGGAAAATGATATTGAAAGCACACCAATGATGCCAGATTAATTTTATATTTTAAATGCCAACACCTTGAAGGTCCACAGTTACTAACTTGTTTTACTCTTTTCCAGAGGAGAGAAATAGTTTATATGTTTTAAGAGTCCCTGCTCAGGAGAGAGAAAACCATAAGAGTAGGTTTCTATTACCACATATGTACAGATGGGAGCCTGTGAGAATGGGAGATGTTCGTGGTTGTGCCCATGTTCTAGGGGGTGTCAATTAGTCCTGTCTTCTGGTGGCTGTTGATGAATGAACACATCTTGAGAGGAGAGGATAAGGTTCTGCAGGTGTCATGAGACAGAATGAAAATTCTGTAACATGAACTTCCTAATCCTGTTTATGGGGCTTTTTCACCTATTACACAATTATTATTATTAAACAATATATTGTTTCATCGTTGCTGTATCTGTGATTCTGAATTGATGTGTTGTTCCACAGGAAAAGTGACAGTCTGTGCATAAAATAAAAAGTGAGGGAATGAACTCAAAAAGTCTGTAGTTATAGTCTGGCAATTTATATATTTGCATGTTGGAAAAGCTAAGTGTGTGTCGTACACATGAAAGGCTAACTCTCTTGTTCCTCTGTAGATGAATATCATTGACTTTGTTCCATACCCTGGGGCTTCATCACCTTTCAGCATCACTTTGGGCGCTATTCTGACTCCTTTAGCAGTCACAAACTTGATCCTACCACACTCATCTGTCAGGATACCTGTATGTAAGCTTTGTTTTGTAAATGTTTTTGCATTCAAATATTTTTACTGAAATGATTATTTTTGGTAATTTCATCTGTAATTTTAGAGTCAATGTTACCTGATGCGGCACATCATTTTTGTGATGAGAAGATGCACAGCTTCTCCTGGAGCCTGCCAACAGTCCTTCTGCTGGCAATAGAAAAGCAATGTCAGGCATTCACTCATGTTCCTGAGCAAGAAAGCAGGCTGATAGTAATGTGGAACCTGTTCATGGAAATAATACTAGATCATTAAGCTTCCCAAAGAGATGTGTCACAGCATTTTGTTACTGGTATTTTAACATATTTGAAGAGATGTGCAACTGTCACCAAAAAACAAGCGTCTTCCAATTGTCGATCTCCAGTGAAAAAATTTAGGCCTTTTCTATTACAATTCAACAAACAAAACTGAACAATAAAAAGATTCCAGAATATGTTTAAAAATATTTTTGCTTGTTCAGTCACTGCACAGGTTTTGCTGTGAGCTTAGAAATGACATTAAACCACCAATGTTCAAAGAGTTTGGTATTCAGGTCTTGCCTGAAGCTAGTGATAAAAACACCTTTCATCCCTATAAAGGCTGAAGAGCTGCTTTAAGTGCTGTGGAAGCAAGTTCAGCACCTCTTGGTGTCATTTTGGTTATATGTAGGTGGATCTGTTTACACTTAATACATACAATGCTTTAATACACTCCAAGGTCAAAAGAATTCAAAAGTGGTGCTTGCTGAAAGCTTTCCTTCCCTCAGCTTATTCCTCTGAATTTAGCACCTCATTAGAAAGCATAACAGTATGTTTTCTACCCTAGGAATATTTTAATGTGGACCAGTAACAAGTATCAAGATGCTCTGAAGGATATTTAGCACTTCCTGTTCTTGATGTCTTCGTTACAGATTTAACGTCCAGTTGATTTCACATGCTGTGCTTTATCTGGTCTGTGCAGTGGGGAGATTTGCATGTTCATTCTCTATTTCCACACACACAACACCCAACTACTGTGCTGAGAATAGCAGTATATCTGGGGGACTTCTACCCTTGTTTGGCCCTGGAGTGCTGTTGAAATGCACAACGTCTTAGGGGTAATAACAAATAAAAGGAAGGGCATCTCAACAATTCACAGATTTCTGTTATTAAGTTATGCTACAGCCACCTCATCAGCTTCAGTGGAGTTGACTAAGAGATCTCTGAAAGTGAATATTTGCACATTTAGCTGAGGAAAAACAAGAATATATTGTCTATTTCCCTGTTACAGTAACATCAACAGTGAGGTCTGCGTGGAGGAGTGAGCTGAAGTATCCACTGCAAAGAAAGGCCGCGTGCCGTGCTGCCAAGGCACCAGCTGCACAGGGACCATCAGCGCTCCACATAACAGGACCCACTGATGCAGCTTCACTCTCCCTTTTGGGGATCAAATTCGCTAAGTGCTTAATGTCAGTGAAGTTCTCTTGGTGACCAGGTTGGTATTGCCCTTCCTACGCAGCCCGAAAGAGTGAATACACTATTATTCGCCTACCCAATTAAGTGCTAAGGAGACAGGGGAAATATGTGCCCAGAGGAGAAAATGAAACCGTCTTTATTTGTTGGCTAATCAAAACCCAATGGCTTTTGAAGACAGTGTGAAATGATCATTAATTAGGAGAGATACCTAAATTTGAAGTTCAAAGAACCTTGTACAAGCCAAGAAAAAAGGGCCTGGAGGGCAGAGATTGTTCCTCTGAGTTGGCGAGGCCTTTGTTGGCTTAGCCAGCACGAATCAGCCTGTGTCTGAACTGGACCTGGCCTGAAACGCATCTCCAGTTCACACAGGTGCACACTTCTCTGTGGCAAATAGACTAGCTTCTAAATATTGCCTGATATGATATATCTGGTGTAACTGTAGCCTGGAGAGAGGGGGACTGGGAAAAGGCAGCTTTGTGGTGGCATGCTGGCATCAAGCCCTGAGGAGCAAGAACTGCCCAGCTGCTGAGAGCGACCCCTCCGTCTCTTGGTGTGCTGATTCTTCTCCATGGACATCAAGATTTGGGTTTTAAAGGATATGAGCCCAGCTGGCCTGACTGTGCTTATTCTGGAAGAATAACTTTAAAACCTCTTGCTAGTGCTGTCAAAATACTCATACAAACCTGCAAAAGCCTGCCACTTTCCTGAAGGAGGATCTCAGTTTGGCTGTCTTCTTGTGTCTCCTTCTCTTAACTCATCCCTGAGGCCTCAGCCTGTGGCTTCCCGCTCTGATGTCCATGCTTCACTGCTCACATTTCTATTCAGGTTTTCAGGTAAATTTTTTCCACTGTTTTCTTGTCAAACTCTTGCCCCAGAAAGGAGGTGGTCAATGGCTTCTACCAACACAGCTCCTTTTCCTCCATGCCAGCTGTCTGTCCTGCTAGGGTCTCTGGCAGGGCATCCCTATGACTCTATGGTGACCTGAGCTTAGCCAATGTGGTGAACAAGGTGAGATGCACTTAGAAACTATGTAAAATTAATATATAAGGCAGAAAAAAAATCAAACAAAAATAATTTCCAATCTAAGAAAAGTTAGCAAAGCTTCTTCTTTCCTAAGATAAACCTGAAAGTCTGCAGGCCTCATAACAGTCAGTGCCCTTAACTTGCAATAGCTCTTTGCTTTATTTTCACTTTAAAAAATGCTGTTTACAAAATATACTGCCAACTGTATGCAGAGGAGTAGATCTAGGATTCATATATTCCTCCTGCAGAGGATGTGTATACAAAGTACAATACTTGGAGGTATTATAAAGGTGAAAGGATACTCTGCAAACATAAAAACGGTAAAGCACTACTGCCTGTGTTTTCAGAACGATATCACTGCTATCCTTTGTGTCCTGCCTTCAGGCTCAAGTCAGAGTTGGACCATATTTTTGAAAAGAAGAAATTTGGGCAGCAATGTGCCCATTTATTAAAATAATTCTGAGGTGACCCAGACAGCTATAGGGAAGCATGGGAAAGCTGAGGAAAACAGAAGAGAGTAAAACTAGAATAACTCGTAAAATAAAATATAGTTTTCTCAGGGTCAAGGGGCTGGGCTATTTCTCTCCTGGGAAATAGACACTTTAATATGTGTAGTAAAGATTAGACTGAAAGATAGTGCTCTGGAAGGGCATGCAGAGAACTCCATGTGATAATTTCCTGGAATTTCTGGATTGAAACAGATAAGAACTACATGTTGACATCTGTGAATTGATTTGACCCTTTGCTTGAAAGCTGATCAGACTGATCAGTGAAAAATCATGCTCAGCACTTGAAAAGGACTCAAAGGTATGTCAAAGAGTTAAATTTTTGGGGAAAAAAAAAAGTAAAAAAAAAAAAGATCTAAAGGCTTCAATTCTACATAGACCAAAGTGGTATTTACAGATTTCCTCACAGAAGGCCTGCTTCCTGGTCGAATTACTGTCTTAGTTCTACATTCTAAATCATATTAAAAGGTGTATACTGGTCACAAGCCTTCATGAAAGCAATGTGTGCAGTTCCAGGAATTAGAAGTATGTGAAAAAGTTAGTCATCTCCACACATATGACATACTTTGCATATTCTCCTTACTAATTACTTAATTAGTGCATTAAAACCAGAAGAGTTGAAATACTGACAGGATAAATAACATTTTAAGATACCATGGTTTTGAAGAACACACCTTGAAATTATACTTACTGTAATTTTATTACCATTAGTTTTAGAGTAAACTGTAACAGAGCTTCAAGAATATGTACTTCCTCTTTATTTATAAAACTTAGATGTTTTTCTTGGGCTTTTCCTTTCTACTGAACCTGTATTATTTATACAGGGAAGTTCTATAGTCTTGTTAGCCAAAAATGGAGTTTTACCACAAATTTTAATAAAGCCAGACACACCCTTTATTATGTCTCCAGTACAATGCTACTGCTCATGACAGTCACAAGTCTTGACAGCAACTTGCATTAGAGCAGTGGTGTAGCTCAGTGTGAATAAAGATAAAATGTTTGTGTGAGAAAGGCTATTTAGACCTTCATGTCTGTGTGGAGACATTTTAGTGTCTCAGTACAGAAGTGTAGGGCAAGTACATGACCGAAAGCCGAAGGCTGAAAGCACATGCAAAGCACAGTAAAATCCATTGGTATGGATAAAATCTCTTCAAATCAAATGAATATCCTGACTTGTCACTCTGAACGTATGTGTGTATAGCCTTCCCACCACAAACCATCTATTAAATTCAGCTGCAGTTGAATTTTATTTATCACAGTACACATATTTCCCTCAGACTACGGAACCATAGCTTCATGGAATGAACTTGGGTTGACTAAAGGTTATTCAGTCCTGCTCAAGGAAGGTCTGTCTTCAAAATTAGATCAGGTTCCTCAGGGCTTTACCAAGGTAAACTTTTAAGGATGGAGTTTCTCCAGCTTTTCTGGGCATGTGTTTCAGTGCTCAACCATGGCTGTTATAAAAGATGTTTTCTGCATGCCCAGTCAGCATTTTTATTGCTGGGACCATTACCTCTCATCATTTCATTTATATCTCTGACTCTATTGTCTCTGTAATCTCCTGTAGATATCTGAAGGCTACTATTAGATTCACCTGCTTGCTTTCTGTTCTCCACACCAGACAAACCCATCTCCCCCAGTCTTTCCTTTTATATTGGATGTTCAATACCCCCCAAAATTTTGCTGGTCCTTTGCTGGGCTTGCACCAGACTGATCATACCCCTTTTATACTGGGGAACAGGTGCAAAACTGGACACAGATGTCAGGGGCCTAAGGGCATCCTCCCTCCTGGAGGATCAGGGCCAGCTTCCTGCTGGGGACCGTGGGCAAAGGCTGCCCAGTGGCACTGTGGGGACACCATGGCCAGGGCTGATGTTATGTCCCTGTCCCCAGGGAGGTGTCCACTACTGCCTGGCTGCCCTGTCTTTGAGGTCCTGCCCTGGGGGGGCCTCCGCTGTGTCTGGCCCCCACTGCGCCCTGACAAATGCACTCCAAATGTGGCCTCACAAGAGCAGAGTAGAAGGGAATAATCTCTTCCATCAACCTACTGCTTAAATTCTTGCTCTCCACTGTGATAACTGTTGTCCTCTGAGCCACTTCTTCTCCATCTTTCTCTGAGGAGACAGTACAAACTGGCCTGACAAATCCTCTCTGGTAAAATGGGTGTCATAGAAGAGCCCATTTTCCACCATTTCTGTACAATGGCAAGAGTGAGGTGTGTTTAGGGACACAATTTACTTTATATCTCTTGCTTTTAATTACCAAGGTGCTAAGGAGAATGTGTAAAACACTTGATAATAACACACACATTAAAGATCTGCTGGAGCATTTATTAGAAAACATTTATTTCTCCTTTAACATGTTGATGTATATGGGGAGAATGTTTTCCCTGATCCTTTTAAACAACAACAAAAAAAATTAGGCTTTGATTCTCTGGTTTCTTTTCATCTTCTTGCAGCTTAAAAAGCTTCTGGAAAGGAATAAAAAAAAGATAGAATAGCAAAGAAATCACAAAAGGAAGATATCAATAAGAACCACTGACTATTCTCTAAGCAGTTTCCAAGCAACTTTTAATGGAAGGTCAGGCACAAGCAAGATAAAGGGAGGAAAAAACAAGACATTATTTCATACAATAAAATGACTGTGAATGCTGCCAGTTACAGAGGAAATAGATTGGCCAGCCTGAGCACTTATTTACGTTTTTCTGTGAATACAAATGAAAATCCTGTATAAAGGACACTATCAAATTTGAGCGGGAGTGTTAATTCCAGCAATAGGTTTGCATTACTCCTCAGAGAGGCTTTCATCACTGAACATGAGGTGTTGACTCTGTGGTAATAAGAACGGTCCTATTAGACTCCTTCAGCTCCTTCTGTTTGAAGGTCTATAATACCATCTGTCTTTAATTAATCATGTCTCACATTTGCAGCTCCATGTAGATTGGGTATGAGTTATGTAGATGGGACAACTGAGGCACAGAGAAGTAGAGTGACTTTACCAAAATTCCTGTAGCTATCCTCAGACATCCTAATGCAGAGATTGCAGTGTCAGAGGTGTGCCCCCAGCCAAGAAGAGACAACCATATCTGCAGACAACCCTGGCTGCCCAGCACTGCCAGCTCCCTTTGCAAGCTCCCAGTGGCAATAGATAGAGGCTGTATCTGCAATGCATGTATCTATATGGGTAAGTTATGTATCATGTCTACTTCTTTTTTCATCCACATGTACAGGAAGCCAGCATTTGGTAGCCTTGGACTGTTGGCAGCTGGAACAGTCCTTTTTAAACTGAATGCCGTAGAAGGCAGTCTGAACACATCCCTTTGGTCCCAAAGTCATAGAAGCATTCCTTTATACTCTGTGACCTGCATCTGGACAAGGAGCAAAAGCTCATGTGTGCATGCCAAGAAAAGCCCCCAAAATGAATCCAGGTGTTGATCTGGAGGCCTGAAAGTTGAAGAAGCCCAAATTACTATTTACTTTGAGAATGCTGGGCCGCTGAGCGGTGATAACAAGTGCAAAACAAAACCTTTCTCCTGAAGTTTCAGTCTTGGAGTGAAAAGTTAAGCTGACAAGCAGCAGAGCTGGCGAAGTTTGGTCTGGGTTTTGCTTCTAGGGATTCAATTTTCTGATGCCTGCACCAAAATCATACTACAGTCTGATTCTTCACATGGCACTGACAGTTTTCCCTTTCCTACCTGGCCTGTCTTCAGGTGAAAAAAAAAAATAGGCAAGTGGAAAAACTCCCTGAACTTGAATTTTCAACCACAGACAATATTTTGGCCAGGATCTGCTTATGATGAGGTTCTGGGTCAGAATCCTGTATGCTCACATGCCTGAATAAGAGCATCATGGGTCATTTAGGCTCTGGGAGGTCAACAGCCTTGATCCAGTGTTTAATATGCTAGCTCCATGGGGAAGTCTTGGATACCCCTAGGACATGCCAGATTAATTTACCACCTATATCTAGGTAAAACCTGACTTTCCCATCCCAGCACTCTTAGCTAAGAGATAATATTTTTAGACTGCAAAGGCTTTTTCCAATCCAAGAATAAGGTCCACATACACACTCAAGAAAGAGGCTGTGATGAACTGCTTCAGCTGAACATGAGTCTTTCAGAAGCAGCTCTTTGCACATGCTCTTTCATGTGCTTGCCAGAGCTGCTAGGTAATGCTGAGGCCACTCCTCTAACTCTGGGTCCTTCCTTGCCAGATGCAGCTGGTTTGTAATCCAGTCCTCTGGGATCCTAAAGTTGTCTTACTGTCCTAGCAATACAAGAGAGCTAGTGGCCAGATAGTCTGTGTTTAAAGTATGAGATTTGCATATGAATGTGTCTTTGATGTCCATAGTACGATTTGCCCAGATAAACTGGCTACAGATATTAAAGTGACAGGACCAGCTACTTAATATGATGTCACCTACTGAAGGCTGCACTCAGCTTTCATGTTTGATTTCCAGTCATGTACCTAAGAATTCATGGAGGGAACAAGAAGCTATCTCAGAATTCATCCCATGGTATGCTATGAGTTGGTTACAGTGCATTTCCCCTGCTCTGAATAATAGATTCAGAGAGGGTTTGAAGGAGAACTTTTGATACAAAAATCTGTTCCTGTGTTCTGAAAATGTGTTACGAATAACACCATATTTTGGCATCAAAGGTAGCCAATAAGCCAGGATACTGATGTCTGACAGCATATACTTACAGAAGAAACAAATACAGGTAGAGCAGGTCATTGTCTGTAAAATGCTCTCAGGTATATCTGAAAAATAATGCTGTGAAAATCTCAACATTCTTACAGCATTTCTTCTATTAGATATGATATAAAAGAATCATAATCCTCCCCAAATTGTTACACTGATATGCAAACTGCCGATATCCCAAGCTTCTGCCTGTGAAGAAGGACACCAATGAGAGCTAATTACGTCCTAACTGAACATGCTGATTTCAGCCTGAAGCAGAGGAGAGATTTTCACGAGACCTGCTCAGCAGTGGATGTGACAACAAATGAGCAAAGGTGCAATGACATCTGAAACTGGTGCCGCTGTGTCTGTGGTGAGTTTTGAAATAAGACCATAGACAGCATAATTTATTCTACCTATAGACTGATATGGACAGTAGCAGTTGAACTTCTTTCTTTTGTCTTCTCCTGATGCACTAGACCAGCTTTGTGGCCCAGACCTGCTGAGCTGTACTCTCCTCCTGGGCTGACATGAATGATGCAGCTGCCAGTTCTAGGTCAGAAGATGGAAGTGAGAGGAGATTTCTACCTCAGAATAGGTTGATACTTGTTTCGTCTGGGCTGTTATGCTGTCCCTGCAGAAGGCTGGTGCCCAGCTCTGAGTACATGGGCTATGTTGTGGGTAATGTCTTGAGGATTGGTTTGGCAGGGCAGTGCCCATCTCTATCAGCTGCTTATGGTGGATGTCTCTTCTAAGACAAAAAGTTGAAAAGAACTCCTGTGTTGTACTTACAAAGCTCTTGTTTTTTTAGCTTGTTTTAATTTAGGATTGTGAAAACTTCTTTGGTCACGATGTGGAAAGAACATCTTGAGGCGTGTGCAATTGCATTCATCTTAATTTAAAATAGTTTCTGGAAGTTATTTATAATGATTTGATCATGCACTCTGTGAGACGGCATTCCTCATGTTTGCTTACTACACTTCTTCCTGCCTTTATTGTCTGTTCTCTTCTTTACCTGCTTTTAGTTTTAGGGAGATTACTTTGAGAGTTACTTGAGATCTTTTTCAAAATAATGATCTGCACAATAGTCAGCAGCTTGGCATCTTAGTGGTACCACAGTATGTGCTTGTTTCACGAAACTACTTGCTCCCTTGTTTCTGAGGCCAATTTAAAGCTCTCATCCCAGCCTCCATGAAAAACCTTGAGTATTTTAGAAACTGTCTCAGCTAGAGCAGGGCTTCTTTAGAGCCAACAGAGCTAATGATGCATAATAAAACTCCTTGTAGCTAAGGAAAAAGCATGACTGGATGAAGCCTCTGAGTGGAATTAACTACCAGAAGGAATGTATTTAAGTCCAGTCTAAGTTGTTTTTGGAGCAGTTGAAAACATTTTAAAAACAATCTCCTTGCAATAACCAAAGGCAAGAAATTACAGCAATAATAACAGGAAATCTGGGGCTTTCAACCAGTCCTCCGCAATAGGCTTTTAAGAAAACATTAGTAATGGTACAAGAGGTAAGGTAATTTCATGGCTATAAAGACAAAGGACTGCAGGTAGGAGGAGCAAAGAGATCCATCTTTCCAACTGTTGAATTCAAGGCAGTGACCTTTCAAACAGATGCATTTGGAGATGAGTTATTTTAAACAGGATTTAAAACATCGATAACTTACTGATCTACCTTTTTATTCCTAACCTGTCTCCTCCTGCCCAGGTTCAAGTCTTGTCTTCTCTCTCCCACAACACTTCATGGATATTTAGTCACCACTTCAGGACTTATCTAGCTAAAATGTGACTCTTCATTTGTACTTTCTACACCCTGTTTTCCCAACACTGTACCAGCATATCGTCCTGTGGTTGGGACTGTTCTTGACCTTACATCCCTCCCAGCTTTTGGCAGAGGAGAGAATGTGGGGCATCTTATCCTAAGTCTCCTCTGGCTGCCATGCCCACCCTGACTATGGTTCCATGATCTTCCTTCCTGTCTTACACTTTTTGTGCTTTAATGTGAGCCTATGAGGCAGTTCAGGGAGCTGTGCTGGTTCAGGGAAGTGGCAAACCGGTTTCATGGACTGTAGTGTCAATACCTGGGGAGAAAACAGTATAGACTTTAAGTTGGGTTAAACAGGTACAGAAAGGCACCTTAACTGATGAAATTTCTCTGTATAGTTTCTCCAAAATGTGGCTTTTCCTGTTCACATTACAGCTTTTGTTACTGCAAAATTATCTTCTTTGGTCTTGAAACACCATGCTGTCATGTCAGTGTTGCTGCAAAGATCATTTTCTCATCTTGTAATAATCCGCAGACAGCCCTTCCCTAAGCAACCTCCACCAACTCCCTGTTTTTCTGTTGCATTAAACACCTTATATTCAGGGCCCTTCCTGACTCAACAGTTTGCAATCACTCTCAAAATATCAACTTTCTTCTCTTGTGCCCTACTGCCAGATCCCATCTTATGCTCTATTTCCAAGATGCCCTCACCCATGCATTTATTCCACATATCTATACTTTTATCTTCCCTGGAGACCCCTTCTTAAGACTCCTGTGGGTTTTGATACCTAGAAAGAAAAAAATAATGATAATGATGACAAATAGCTGGTGCACTGTCTGTAGACTGCTGTGTCAGCATATGTTGTCTTACTGTACCCTTTCTCATGCTGATATCTTCATGTATACTTCTTTTACCTTGATGCAATACCTAATAGAGCAACATCCCAGTCCAGATCTCTCGCTTAGGAGGGGAAGAGGGAAGGAGGCTACTATTCCTTTTTTATATACTACTCCATCTTTAGGCCAGTAACTGCCAGATGTGCAAGTTGCCAATATGCTCATTCATACAGAAGTAGATGGCAATATGCATTGGCAAAAATTATCTGACCTGCTCATTCATGTTGTTAGATTCAAATGTAAAAGTACCATTTGGAGAAACATCATCGATGTCATTTTTTACAAAGATGTATATCACAATCTAAATAGTATCAGCTATGATCAAAAGAGTGGAAATAAATGGAAAGGAAAAAAAATAAAAGAAAGGTATGAAAAGACCAGGAACCTCATTGTTCCATGGATGAAGCTGCCTAAAGAGACAAATTTTCAGTAGGAACTCAGGAGCAGATCTCCAAATGACCCGTATCTGCAGCTGGAGCCAGGTCTTTGAAAACATTTCCATGGTGTTCACTGTGGCTTATGGCCTGATTTTCCAAATGCTTTTGAACATTTGTCCATTTATGCATGTGTTCCCAAATAAATCTGGAATGTTTTAAAAATATGGGTACAAATTGGTAAGCCAAGTGCTTAAAAATACCTAGTAGGACATATCTGCTAAGGTAAAGAGTTGCTGGAGTTTGAATTTGCTTGGGAGTTTTATAAACTAGGACTTGAATGTAAATGGAATTAAACTAAATAAAATAAAACTTCCAGACCAGGAGGATTCTTTGGCTTGGCAGGCTTCAATGTGCACTGAAAAAACTCATTTCTGTGCTCAAATGTTTGTTTTTATGAAGCCATTCTGTACATAATGATGTGGTGATATGTTACTGTGGATGTAACACTAAATATAGCGTGAGAATATGTGTGCTATTTAAAGTGGTCGTATAAGGGTGGGCAGCGGGGGCTGCACTTGCTGTATGTGCAGTACCCTATTTATAACAGACATATAGGATGGATTTAGTGTACTAGAAGTGAGCGTTTGAACTGAAGACTTGTAAGGACATCATGATAGTGCTAAATAAACCAGAGTATCTAATGTTTAAAAAGGAATACTTAATTCATGAAATGTACACAAAATTAGCTGTCTTTTTTTTATAGTAACAAAGCATTTCTGGGTTGATTTTTTTTTAGGCCTAATCTTAGTAGTCAATATTAAATACAGAAACGATCTTGTAATTTACGACAAGTAGCTTTTTGCACCCACAAGTGAAGTCAAGTGACTCCTCAGTACACAGGCTCTGTTCATGTTGCAGATTACAGGATCTGGGCTAGGGCTGATAGGTCCAGCTAGGAGCCATGTGTTAATGAGTCAAGGCCTGGTCTCCGTTTTCTGGGAGAAAAAGATAGTGACTGTTTTCTGGAGTCTGCTCTCACTCTCTTCCTTCATAATGTTTGAACACACTTTGTTATGGCTTTGATAAATTTTCTTGACCCTGCAACTTCTATATAACCAGATAGAGAAGCTGAGCGTCTACTTCCTCACCTATGACTTAAAAAATGTTCCCCCACCACCCCTGGCTTTTGCACAAACTCCTTCCATACGGTTCTGCTGCACTTTTCTTTGACATTATCTCCATTGCTAACATCCTTGAGGTGTAAACTTCCTTCACAAAGAATTTAAGTTTGGCCATAGGCTGTTGGTTTTGAACACTGGACCTCTTTGAACTAGCCATATGACTTGCAGATTGATCTCAGAGACCAACAAAGGATATGTTGAGTAGTTTCATTTCCCTGTAACAGTAAAAGTAAATGACTTGGTTGATTTGTCACAAGTTAAATATTTTTGGCCTACCTGGGAAGATGAAGCACCACAAAATCATAATATGAAAGCTATACACAATTCTGACTTCTTCATCTGCATGTCTTTCTGAAACAAATCATTATAAGTGTAAAAGTGAATGCAACTTGAGAAACTATTAAAACTGTAATTGGCAAATATATAGTTATAATATTTTGAGAGATGGGCCACGTATGTAGTAATATAGAATTTTGCTCTTAATTGCATCATTCCTTCAAAGTTTATAAGGGTTTTCTTGGCTTCCAGTAATAGCAAAGATAGCACAAGGACATACCATCTGCCATGTGGAAAGAAATCTCTTTCCAGCATATTTTCTAAGGTTACAATTTTCCAATCCAACATCCTTTGATTCAGAAACGTAAGAGTACAGGGTTAAGCTGGTTGATGTCTGCTTGCCCACTTCTACTGATGGTCAGGACGGAGGTATGCCTGTGGCAATCCTGCCCCTTAGGTGTCTGCCCAGGCTCCCTCAGCTGATGCATGCAGCAACTGGTTCTGGGTCTCACCCACCCTAGCAGCAAGGTGAGGAGGAGCTGATGCTCCTTGGGCTGCACAGAAGGGATGGGATCCCCTACCGAACGATGCTCTTGGGACCACACAGCGCCTCACCAATCTGCTTGGCAGCTCTCTCTCCCCAGTGAACCTCATTGTCTGGTTCAAGGATGATCATGCAAGGAGAACTCAGCATTTAGGAGCCCTGGTCTGAGCTAAGGACTATTGCTGTCTCCGTAGGTACATCACCCTGACCTAGAGGCACTGCTTCTCAAGGCTGCTAATGAGGTAGCTCTGAAGTTCATTTGTTTCTCCCATTTACATCATACAGATGCCATTAACACACATGAACAGTAACTTAGCATATGTTTAAAAACCTCTGTTGGCATACTTTCTGCCCTGAAAGAAGTCTTTCTGTAAGAATTCTGGGAAACTAAGGAGTTTCCCTGAATCCTTCCTTCTAGGATCATGAGGCCCTTTTATCAACTCCAGCATGAGAACCCAGGTCTGTGACAGCTGCTGGTGACTGTCAGCAAAAAGTGACTGAGAGAAACCTATATGCTCATCAGCGCTACAGTAGTGTAGGGGTTTTTTAGCCGAAGACTCATGACATTTCAATTAAAGTGAAATCATAGAACAAAATGTGGGCCACGGCCTGGACCTCAGTGGTGCATTCAGACTCTGGCCCAAAGGCTGTACCTCCAAATGCAATAGTGTAGCATCTGTTCCTGCAGAAGTGAAAAGGAATGTTTTTTCCTTTTCATGACATTGATACTTTATGTATTGGCGTCCTGTATAACGTATTGTCATTGTAGGTGATCTAGAGCCTATACATTGTGCTAATATTACAATTCCAATTTTTCTCAAGCTAAAGTCGTAAGAGCTTAAAGACCATATTTTCGGAAGAAGCCTATTGAGAGTTGGATTTGATCTGTCAAAAGAGTTTTCTGGGGCTGGACAGTCAGTAAGAAGAACTGAGCATACCTTTGAAAGTCTGGTCCCAGTTGTGCTAAGGAAAGTGTAAGCAGGCTCACAGCACTTTTGAAAGTCCAGCATTCAGACCTCACAGGAAACTTGAGGCAAAGGTTGGAGTGGGACCCAGGCCTCGTTTCAAGGCTTCTCTGGCCCATGATGAACGTTCCTGTTTACTCAAAAGAAGCAAGCCATGTTCAGCTGCAAGTGTAAAGGAAAACTTGGTTAGTGCAGATTTACCAAGACTGTAGTTTGGCAAAGATGTTGGATAAAAATACCAGCTCTGCTCATGAGATTTAATGACTGCCAGTAGTCAAGGTGAGGCCTGTTTGAAACTTTTTTTAAAGGATTTATTTAAGCGAAGCTAAAACATTTTCATCTAGAATAAGAGATGGAAACTTTTTTTCTAATGCAGTTGTAGGAACATACCTGTTCCCCCTACCAGGCCACATTCTTAGACTACCAGAATAAAACATCCCCTTAGTCATAGGCATAAAATCTTCTGACAGTGCTCTTTTCCTGCAGGGCATCTTGGGTTTGGTCTGAGGCGCATGGTGACAGCCACGCCTGGAGAAGAGCATGGTGAGCCTCCCAGCCCTGGGCTCAGCCTAACCAAACCCAGGCACAAGTGTGGTGAGAGCTGCTCCAAACCTAGACAACCTCAACAAGAAATATTTCCAAAAGCACTCTCAGAGTTTGAAATGTTTTGTCTGGCTCCAACAGCAGTCTGGGCACTGGAGGAACAATGTGAGGACAACTGTCTCCTGTTGTCATCCAGAAAACGGGGTGACAGTTTACAACTAGATCTGTCCTGCTGCCAGCCTTCATGTGTCTGAAGATAACTTGGCTTCACAAAACTGGGTTTACAAAGGGATTTCCCATTTTCTTCACATAAACCCTCCCAAAACTTTATCCAAAATTATTTTTTGTCTTAATGCAAGGCTAGGCCTCATGACATGGCTGAGGTCTACTATTGTGAAAGAAGTGGGGTTTTTTGTTTGTTTGTTTTTGTGATGATTTGGCATCTTTATTCTGTTGATCTGTCATCTATCTCCTTCACCACAGAGCAGAGTGAGGACCGAAGCAATGAATGAGTCTGAATAGAAAACACTATTGTTTCATTACAGAAAAAAAAAAAAAAAAGAATATTAAAAAGTGTCTGAAGGAAATAGGTGCTTCATTCTCAGTAAACACTGCTGTAAAGTGAGATGTTAGCTCCCTTAGGCCGTACTGAAAATCCCCAGTCAGATCATAAATGTGGAAGACTTTCTGATGTAAGTGAATTCTGTAGAGAGATTTTTACTAAAAAATTTGCAGTTGAGCTGGACCGATTCTGGGTGCTTTGAAGAATCACATCCTCATGTTCACTTTGGCAACACATGCATTGATCAGATGTCAGTCTGGAAGAATGGCATTTGTACAAGCCAGCACACTTCCTCCATGCACAACAGCCTGGCTGCCCACCACTCGTGCNAAAAAAAAGAATATTACAGGGGCTAATTGCATGATTTAACATTTGAAAACTTTGCATTCCTCCTCTTCTTTGGAGAGTAAAAGGGCCTATTATCATTTCCAGGCCAGATGTTTCAGTTTATTGAGCCTGTTTGATCCCTGCACCTGTCTAAGACCAGCAGTTGCTGGATTAGTGTAAGGAGCTGAATTAAAAAATCTGGACAACTGTTACCGAACAAGTGAGTGGTGTGAAAATGAGCAGGCTTTTGGTATAAAGGATTTACTGTTTGTGACACAAGGCAGTACACATCATTTATAGTGCGAAATGAGTGCACAGCGTTCATTCTGCATGTCCATGTGCTGGTGTATACATTACAAAGTGACAATTACAGGAACTTCCAGTGAGGGAAAGAAAGGAAGGGGGAGGAGTGAGGGAATCAGGGGACACATTACACCATCCATCTGCAAGACAGCCGTTCAGTTACACGGAATTATTTATTATTTCTGGTGGATTATGCTGATTATAAAAAAGAATTTGGTTCCTGCCCCCACAGAGAACATTGCTGTGCATCCTGAAGGAAGCAACAGCTTTTCACTTGTCCCTTTCCTATGTTGTGGCTCTTTCCTATGCTCCCTGCTCCTTCACACATAACCATTGGATAAGTTTTCTTTCCTTATGTTTTTTTTTCTTTTTCGTCCCTTTGACTAAATGTACTGTGTCACTACTGCGTCACATGACTTAGAGAAGTTGTTTCATGTCTCAGTTCTTTTTGATATACCTTCAAGTATGGTCAGCCATACTGGGCAGAGACCAAGATCCATCTTGTCTGGTAACCTGTCTCTGACAGCTGAGATTAGCGGATGGTTAGTATTAGTACATCAAAACAAATATGCCTCAAATGCACACTCTAGATCACTAACTGCAAGGGTTATCTTGTCAGAAAGCTGTTTCACAAACCACCATTGTAAAATCTACTTTTTTTAATAAAAAAAAAAAAGGCAACAGCAGTGAGCCTGTAACTTCCTGAATCATGTTTGCAATCCACTATAATATAGCATATTGTGGTTCGCATTTGCAATCCATAGACTTCTACGAACCATGAAGGTTTAAATCTTTCTGGTTCATGTTATCACTGATCTACAGCTTATGATGGAGTGGAGCCTAAAGATTAGGGGTAGGTGTAGGTGTGAAAGTGACAGTTAAGTGAAGATAAATGGTTTTCCTGCTGAGTGAGGTGGGTCTTTGATCATATGTTGCACTCCACACAATCACAGGTGACTTGCCTCCTGCCCCCAGCCTTGCCAATGAGAGATCTGTCCTTTCCATTTGGCAAAAGTCAAATGTGAATTCAAACACACAGCACAAGGTTGCTCCAGTCTGCAGAGATCGTGCCTAAAGTTGACGAGGTTAAGGACTATGGATGTTATTTCTGCTTTATGGGTAGAAGCATGGCAAAATAAAGTCACTTGTCCAACATCAAACAATTCTATCTATGGTGAAGGTAAGAAGTGAAACCAAACATCCTATGTGCCAGCTCTGAGATTTAACTGATTTAAGTGCAAGTTCATATGCCCTTCGGGCCTTTCCAATAATATCTGTAACTCATTTATATGTGCAGACCCTGTATTTGTGCAAGTAAACTGACCTGAGTATGGCTTGAGCAAGGACATGTTTATGTGTCACATTGCAAAGGTAGGCTTGGTCCACATTCATTATAAACTCTTTTTATGCCCAGACAGAAGACAGCTTGTGATGCTTGTTCCAAGACTGGCATTACAGAAGTAAGACTTACATCTTTCCAGTACCTTCTTAAATGTTGTTGCAAAGGGACTGACCCATTGCACAGGCAGGTTGCTGAGCATAGACCCTGATCTGCTGATGGTGCAGATATTCTTTGCCTTTGGAAGATGCTGTGTGTGCAGAAATCTTAGAAATCAATTAGTTCCAGATTTCAAAAGGTATGTTTGTGTGCCCTCTCTTTCATTGCCATATTTTACTGATGGAGGTTCCTAAACTCCATGACTTCCAGTGGCCTAGTGCCTAAAAACCTGCAAAACTCTGGCTACTGGTCAATTATGACAACTAGAAAGCAAGAATAGCACATCCCCAAATGCCCTATATTGATGCAGTTGGACAATTGCAGTTTCGTTCTACTGCTTATCGTAATACTTCGCACACGTACAGCTAATAAGATGACAGAAGCTTAATGTTAGACAACTTTTCAGCATCTAGATGTAAAGTCTTTGAGGAATGAGGAAAAAAAATTAATTTTTCGTTCATTTTATAGATTGCGCACCTTATTAATTAATGTGCTTTTTACTGGTGTTTTATAGGGATATAGTCATGAGCTTTATCTAGAAAATGGAAAAGGTATACATTTTTGTACTGTTTTCTTTGTTTTTCCTTTTGTTTTTGAAGTAGTTGCTATTTTTAAAGCTTTCCTGCATTTGTCTGTGTTTAACTTGTGCGAATACGCACACAAATATATCTATGTACATAGTTTGTCTATGTATTTAATCCTATACGTAAAAGACTTCTTTCTCTTTTCCTGCCTCTGTATGGTGACGAAAATGTATTTTACTGGACAATTGTTTTTACATTTTAATGTTGTTTTCCACTGGAAAAGTAATGCTCTTATTTTTAAAAGGCTATTTTGTTGTTGTTGTTGTTGATGATGATGATAATCAAGGTAAAGGAACCATATATCCAAATGAGATGTGGTTGGCTAAGTTAAACTCTAGTGCAATTGTCCTAAAACTGGTTGTTGCATATGAAATGAATGGGCCACTGAAACTGATTATTGGCTTATTCAAAAAAAAAAAAAAAAAAGAAAAAAGAGGATAAAGAATTAAAATGCTGTCTTAAGTGTCCCTTTAAGTTCAGTTCCATGACGCAGCAGCACTTCAGCACTTCTGGGATGTTGCTTTATAATAACCAAGCTGGGAGTTTTTCTGTTTGATGTCACCAGGAGGCTGCAAACAGATGTCACAGTATAAGGCATGCAGCAAACACTCTGCTAGTCTGGTGCTTCCAAAATCACCTTTGATTTCCTCAAAGTAGTTTACAAGTGAAGCTATCTGCTTCTGAACTCATCCAGAGTATATCATTTGCATGAAACATGCTTTTATGTTTTGACATTAACTTGCAGACATGCGAAGGAGTGATTTCTCAGCTGTGAGACAGTTCCATCAGTTTAAGTTCGCTGGCTCCAGACTAGCTCTAATGGTATCATTTTCAAGCAGTGCAGCCAGTTCCAGCCCCTGGAAATCATGGGCACACTCATTCTCCTCGTTGGATCAAACCCTTGTACCCTGCCCCATCTATGCAGAAGCTACTGAATGCATGCAAGTTGAGGGTTGACTGCATGAGGACGCCTGCTAATAAATATGGTAATACATAAATGACCTGTGCTATTTGTCTCAGAACACAAGAGCTGGTCAGCTTGCCATAATGTAAATGAGAGATGGAAATTCATGACTGGATCCTAGTGGTCACTGTTCTGTAAATTGTATTTGCTGCTGTATCAGCAGGTGTTGAGTGTGTCCAATTCTCAGCTAAACAAAAGACGCAGTAGGAAGAAGCTGTTGCTAGCTGTGATTGTGCACTTCTGCAGTGGAGGGTGAATGGAGCCTGGACACAGCAAGGTTCCCAAGAGGCTTGCTTGAGTGAGGCACTTCCTTGGAAAGTGTTATATTGGCACAAAATAGTCGTGTACCCTCCCACAGGAGGAAAGGGGTGCATGAGGCTGTTGTGAAACATGTCGTTCCTTTGTTAATATGAATTTATTTTCACTTAAAACTACCTGTGCAGCTTTTCTTGGAGCACTGAGCCCTCTGAGGGACAGCTGAGTGACACGGTGCCTTTGAAGATGTGGTGGTATCACTGGCAAGACATCAGTAGACAAAACATTAAGTTCACCTGGCCTGTCTTGTATGTCGCCCAGCTCTGTTTTAGGCACCAGACTTTAAAGAAAATCCACTGCTTTTGTTGGTCTGTGGCTAATCCAGGCAGAGAAGGAGGGAGAGGTGCAGAAAAAGCATTTCCCTTGTATGGGAAGGATTAAAGGTGCCAATTTTGACATTCCATGTTTTCTTAAAATTCTTGTGCTGTCTGTAAGTGAGGAAAAAAAGAAGAAAAAGAAAACAAAAGCAAACCCAAGGGACTGCATTGTGTGCGCTGAGCCTGAGCTACAAACCTGCAAGTTGGAGACCCCTTTTGTCACTTTGCACTCGCAGTTTAAATTCACTCTAATCCTTCCAACACAGTGTTGAGTAAGAAAGAACTAAATAGGCTAATGCTGAAATCTCCCTGCTTATAGGATTACTCAGTGGTAAGGAAACGACCTGGATCCCTGTGCTGGGGAGTGAGCAGGTAGAGGGAGACCTCCTCCACGGGGAAAGGAGTGGTGGTGGATGCAGATCTTGGGGTACCAGGTTCTTTGACAGGTGGTGAGATGGTGGTCCAGAAAGGAAAAAGTCTGTGACTCTACCTCATCTCAAGTGTGTTTAACCAGTGTATACTGGGATGAGTGTGTGTGTCTTCTCACTGAATGACAGAGATCTTGTATTTAACACTTCTGTGAATTAATGACATTTGTGAATAGAGACATAATCAAGATCTGGTTAATGTCAGCCTTTCACCATTAACTTATATGCCAAAATTCTGAAAAAATTTCCAGTAAGATTAGTATGAAGCAGAGTTAAATTCAACACACACTCAGGGGCATGTCTCTTGCAGCTCCTGTTTTCCTTTTAAGTTAATTTAGGTAAGTAGTCCTGCAGCACTAGATTGTCTACGTCAGTTCATCTTTCTAAATTGTTCAAGTAAATGTTCCCAATTCTCTTATAATCAGCCTGCCAATGAATTTCAGCAGACTGAACTAAACAGCATCTTTGACATAATGGAAGCCTAAGGAGGCTGAAGCTGTGTAGTAACAGGATGTACGTAGCCTTGTAGAAAACTCTGGAATCCCACATCTGGTCTGTAGTGTGTTACTGGATTTTTGTGATCCCCTGAAAGAGATTTTTTAAACTTCTGAGACATGTGTGGGGTAGCTAATGAGAGGATATCTGCTTTGAAACAGTCACAAATAGTGATGTGTGGCAAATGCCGTTTATGGCTCAGGATGGTTTAAGTGAAACTGGAACCAGCTGAGGAACAAGAGAGCAAGTATGGCACTAGCTTGAGTCTCACCTTGGCCGCAAAAGTACAGAAGCAGGCAGGGAAGCAGTGGATGTTTTTTACCTATCCTATATGACATTACCTGTTCAGGGAACCTCTGCTGGTGAGTAATTTCTTCATGACTTGTTAAATAATTTGTGGGGTTAGTAAGAAGAGACTGAAATGCCGGTTATCACTATTTTATTAAACCCTTAGAATGCACCTTTGGTTTTAGGTGGGTGAATTACAGGGTTGCTAGGTTCTCCTCTGAAGGAATCTTGGCATCAGTCTGCCTAAGCATATGTGAAACCACGTTTGGAATTACTTGCTGATGCTGATTTGGGAATCCTGAGAGTAACTTGAATCCATGTCATGTCATCATGGTGATGGCTGCACCTGGGGCTGTGAAATCCGTACATGAAAATGTTACTTCACAGTGGGTAGTGTGTAGTAAGTGGGGTTTAATTCATTTAAAATACGTTTTATGCCCGCAGTCGTCTGGATGTTTCAGCATAGTGTAATATTAGAACCAAACTGAATGGAATATGAACCTTACATAGTGGACAACCAATCCATAAACCCAGAGTTTAAAGTTGTTTGACTTTGGTTCAGACAACTAACAGCCATCTTTACAATCATCTTGCATTGATTTGAAATGACGTTATCAAAGAACTGATTTTAAATATTTTATTCAGAAAAGATTTTTTTGTTGTTGTTTTGGATCAACACTTCAAATGAAAAAAGAACCAATACTGACAAGATCATTATGAATTGAAAATTTAGAAGGCGTTAAAATAAACAATGCATTCCAATGTTTTTGTTTTATTGTGCTTGGTGAAACTTGAATTTGTTAAAGATTTTGGTGTTGCAAATCTGCCTTTCTATGGAAATTTTGGTCTGTTTTGCAATCATTTTGCAAGGTTCTTCCTGGATCCACCTACTGTCACTGTCATGAGTCTTTTGATCTGATGCTTACGTACCCAGCTGAAGTGCACTGACAACTGCTTTCTATGCTGAGTGGATATGTTGCAGCTATCCTGCTATTTTTGTGATTCCCATGGTGCAGCTCACAATGTTGGCGTGCTTATTTTCACAGTGTGAGAGGGAGAGCCGAGACGCATGAACATTCAAGTTCAGTTCCACAAAAGCACCTGGAAAGAAGTAAGAGTAAGCCATTAAGCCTCACCTCAGAGAGACCAAGGGGTCAGAAGTACTCTCCATATCCGTACTGAGGCTCTGCCAGTGTTCAGCAAGGACTATCAGGTTAATGGGGTCAGAGAGAAAATAAGCTCTTGCTCAGCAGTCTGGTGAGGGAGTCCCTCCATAGGGAGAGAGGTTCTTGTGCTCTGGCTGTTGGCCTTGAAGTACATATTTTTCATTAAAAGTGTTGACGGTAGGAATTGGAGGTCAGAGCAGATCTCTCTCCTCTCCTACTTTGATCTCCGGTGAGTGCACTTATTTTGTTATGGAGTCATGCTCCTGCCTGCATGACCTTGGTCTTGCTGACCCTTTGAGTTGGTGGCTGAGCAATGTCACAGCCCCTCAGGGACAGTAGAGGTCAGATGCTCTCCTGCAGAGCCCACAGGCTAGACACTGGGGGCTTAAACCTTCTCAAGGGCCTCCCACGCCCTGGCTTAATGCTTTGTGGTGTTATTTAGAAGGAGAGCAAATTGCCAGCTCCTAGCCAAAAAGATGCACCTTCTGGGAGAAGGTGTAGGGCCATGAAATTCTTGGCTGCGGGAAAGCACTTACGCTAGGTAAGGCAGCAGAAATTCATAGATGGCTTTGCTCGTCAGCGTGGCCTCTTCCTGTTCTCAGGCAGTGAGCTCCCTGGATCTCAAGGGGCGTGTAAACTGCACTTCCATGGCTGTAACCCTGTTGTAGGGCTTACCTTGAGCAAATTCTGTGAGAATGCATGTAAAGGGCCCAAAATAAGGTCTCCAACAGCCAAATGCTAGTTTTCCAGTCCTGCTCTGCCCTTTCCTCCAAGGAGGGGAAGCACAGGGAAAGAATTGCACTGCAAGGTAATGTAATCCACGGGGGTATTTAGCAAAATCTCTGCGGGGCATAGCAAGGGTTTGCTGGTCACTGGCAACTTCTCATGACCTATCAACAGAAGGTAATGACCCCCTCCTATCTGTCTGTAACTGGTCACAGCCACTCAGTAACAACAGCTCACAGGCCATCACAAATAAATTATTCTATGTAATCTTAATAAGTGAAGGTAACTCTCATTAATGCCCAGAGGTTAAGTGAGACAGGTAGCCACAGATGTTCATTGTGGGATGTTCCCATTCTGAGTAACATAGCAGAATCAGTTTTGTGATCAAAATATGTATTTTAGAGTAGAAGGAACAACAAACAGCCTCTGTCATAACAGAGAGCAGATGCCATTAACTAAAAAGCAACATAGAAAGCACTTTTGACTTTGGCTTGCTAAATGTAATGTAACATTTACCTGCCACAAGCCAGAGGTCAATGTCTCTTCCCTTCTAGCAAATGCTGGCTGTGAAGAAAAACTAAGGAGCAGTGTTCTTCCTTTGAACAGTTTTTCCATTAGCAGAAATACCACTCTTTCTAAGTGGCTTTTCTGTGGAAGCACATGGCCACCGTGCTTAAGTGTTTTAGATCTTTTAAAACAACAGCAAATAAAAGTCATTTTAAGCAAAAAATCTCCTTGAACTTAAACATTTTAGGCAAAAAGTTTCAAAAAAAAGTGTGTGGCTTTTAAACTTTAGGCTGAAGATGAGAATCATTCTTGTTCCTTCCTCTGGGCTTGTATTCACTTTGCAATAAAGCATCCATTATTCATTTACACTTAAAACTGAAGTAGGCAGCCTGTTCTCTGATATATGCTCTATCAGATGTTTATAAGTAGTTTAGTTATTGTGGCCTCATTTTTGGAAAATCCAGAAGAAGAGCCACCATCTGTCTTCCTATCATCCCTGGGTAGTTCAGGCCAGATGTTGCTTTCTGCCTTTTGGGCATAGGGGGACTCTCAGGCAGTACAGAGCTGAATTAGGAGTGCCACCTTGATCCTCAGCAAAGGTTCGCTACAACTGCTGAACCAAGTGTTTCCATTATCTGCACACTGTACTACATTTCAAACTAAACAGAAAGGATATTAAGCACTAACACATCAACCTTATTTAAACCTTATTATAAAATTCTCTTTAGGAAAACAGACAATCATATGTATTGTCTGGAATATGTGCTTGCATATTTCTGTTTCTGAAAATTTCTACCAAGACTGTATTTTGTTACCTGATGCATAATTTGCTAAGGTTGCGTGTAGCTTCTACACAAAGTGAAGTATTTACTGCCTTTTATTTTCTGTTGTTTTAGTTAAGTCTTACCACTCAAGAGACTGTTTTTGTCACTGAACTGTAGAATTACATTTTCCTCTTTTCCTGAATAGCTCTTGAAAAATGATTCTCAAAGATGACAACAATCACTTTTGTTAATGTACATTTTTTTTAAAAGTAGCAGCAGATAATTGAAAATATGAACACAAAGTTAAGATATTCTAAAGCTGAAAAATGGCAACTATTTTATTACATGGGAAACACCACATGCTGTTCAGAAGAATTAGTGTGTAAATGTGTCCTTTATGCTGTTTATAGAAACCCTTCCTCCATATAATAAGGTGGATAATTATGACAAAAACATTATAGCAGAAATCAGAGTGATTCTAAGCCAAGGTAAAGGTACTTCTTAAATTGTAAATAGCTGTATTGGAAGATATATCAGTATAGTTGTAGTTTGATTTATTCTTTCCTTTGAGAAGAAATGCTATTCATGTTTTAGTGTTTTGATATAGTCAGCCTCATTTGGAGGTATTCAGTGTTTTTTGTATGGCAAACCATCTAACAGAAGCTACTCAGCTCTTTATGAATAGAAACTCAATTTCTTAAATATAATAGAGCTGTTCATTGAGTCTGTCCTTGTGTTCTATCGTTGAAACTCAAAATATATGTTCATAAACAAAAAGTGGCATTATTCAATCCACATCCAAAAAGACAGAAACCTAAACATTTCTTTATGAAGGTAGAATGAGATGGCAAATACATGTAACAAAATGGAGAGGCTTTTCTGTAATGCAATATAACTAGATACAACAAACAATGTGGAGTCTATAATATAACAGCTCTAAGAAATACGCTACATACTTTGATGGTAGTTTACTCTGCAGTATTCTTCATATGGTGCTGAATATCCGAACAGAACAGTAAATCTCAGAACAGCTAAACAGTAATTTTTGTTCTGAAAAGAGTGGATTAGACTAAGGAATGATTTGTAAATTTTGTCAGTACCTTTTCATGATTTTAAATCACGGCAGTTCTGAGTGGGCTGCTTGCAAAGGAGCTGGTCTTCCTTAGCAGAAGCCTGGAGAGTTTTTCACTGACTTCAGAGAAGAAGAAAAAAAAAAAATTGCTATGGCAGTAAGAATTTAGCTATGTACAATGAAAAGAACCTTTTCCTATAACTTCTTTGGTTCCAGAGAGGTTGAGCACAATGCTTAAAATGGAGTTAATTATAAAAACCCTGCACACAATAAGATTCTAAAGTCTTTTTCTGAGGAGAAGGCTCAGTGCTTTGGGTTTAGGGACAGAAGCAAAATCACAGGGAAGCAGGGGAAATGTCAAGCTGCTTCTTGTCACTCTCCTCTGATGCCTAAGTCTCCCTATGTCTGTTCTAATCAAAGCTTAAAATGCCACCGTGGGGGCTCTGCTGAGCTCCTCTGAGATTTCATGTGCTGGATCCCGGGCCTCACTGTACTGATGACCTGTATCATGGCACAATCCACCACAGAGAGTGAGGTAGACTGAAAGCTGGCTGAATGACTGAGCCCAGAGGGTGGTGATCGGTGGTGTGGTCTCCTTGGAGGCTAGTAACTAGTGGTGTATCCCAGGGGTCAATACTGGGTCTAGTCCTATTTAACAACTTCATTAAAGATCTGGATGAAGATCTGCACTCTCAGCAAGTTTGCAGATGACTTAACACTGGAAGATGTGGCAGATATGCCAGAGGGCTGGCAGATATGCCAGCTTTACAAGCTGCAGAAATGGGCTAACAGGAACCTCATGAAGTTCAGCAAAGAGAAGTACCAAGTCCTGCACCTGGGGAGGAACAATCACAGGCACCAGTACATGCTGGGGGCCACCCATCTGGAAAGCAGCTCTGCAGAAAGGTACCTGGGGGTTGAATATGAGCCAGCAATGTGCCCTTGCTGCTAAGAAGGCAAATGGTATCCTGGGCTTCATCAGGCAACGTATCACCAGCAGGTCAAGGGAGGTGATCCTTCCCTTCTACTCAGCAATGGTGAAGTCACATCTGGAGTACTGGGTCCAGGTCTGGGCTCCTCAGTACAAGAGAGACATGGAGCTACCTGAGACAGTCCAACAAAGGGCCTCAAAGGTGGTGAAGGGACTGGAACATGTCTTGTATAAGGAAAATCTGAGAAAGCTGGGACTGATTAGCCTGGAGAAGAGGAGGCTCAGGGGGGTATATAAGTGTATACAAATACCTGAACGGAGGGTACAAAGAGGATAGAGCCAGACTCTTTCCAGTGGTGCCCAGTGACAGGACAAGAAGCAATGGGCACAAGCTGAAACACAGGAGGTTCTGCTTGAACGTCAGGAAACACTTCTTCACTGTGACTGTGACTGAGCACTGGCACAAGTTTCCTAGAGAGTCTTGCTCCTTCAAAAGCTGTCTGGGCATGGTCCCGGGCAACCTGTTCTAGGTCGCCCTGCTTGAGCATGGGGGTTGGATTAGATGACCTCCAGAGATCCTTTCCAACCTCAACCATTCTGTGATTCTGAGCCCCTGTGTGATAGGATGGATGTATCAGTCCAATGCCCCTGCTCAAGCCAGAGTTACCTACAGCAGGTTGTCCAGGACTGTGCCCAGTCAGGTGTTGAGTATCTCCAAGGGTGGAGACTCCACATCTCTGGGTAACCTGTATCCTGTAGGGTTTGACACTGGGTATTCAACATATTGATGTTCCTGATCTGTAGTGGTTGTCCTCACTTCATGGGGCAGCACTTGTGTGCTGGTCTCACTGAAGGCAGCACAGGAGGCTGTTCCCACTAGTCCCCCGTGATTCCTCTGCACAGCCCACGGCAGGCAGTTGCCCCAAGGTGCCAGATGGGCTTCCCCACACTGCCAGGCATGGAGCTACTGGCATCCTGCCCCTGAAGCTCTGCCTTGCAGTGGAGGTTGACATCTACTATTATGCCTGAGTGCTCCTCTATTGCTCAGCTGCACCATAGTTGATTTTGCCTATAAGCATCAGCATCTGCTGCCTGCAGCTGGAACCAGGCTGAAAGCTGCTAGTGAGATCTGGAGGGTGAAGGCCATGAAGCCAATGGGCAGTCACCAATGAGAACTGCTAGCTCTGGACAAGTCCACTGCTGCGGCCTCCCATGAGACTCCCAGTAAGCATATCAGACCCACTGGGCTACCAAGAGCCCCAGAAGGAAAGACAACTGAGAATAAGGGAATGAGTGGAGAAAAACTTCCAAAGGCAAGCTGGGCTAGGAGAAGTGGCAGTTTGCTGGGGCACAGAGGAGCAGCAGCTGATCATTACAAGGGCCCATGCAAAGTCACTTGCTGCCTCTCTGCACGGGGGACTCTGGCAAGGCACAATGTAGTGTTATGTGGCACCTCCTCATCCATCTATTTTTCACAGAAGTACTCTTCCAAGAATTTTGCTCAAACTTCACCAAACAATAATGTCAATAGACCTGAGGACAGAGCTTCAAAAAGCTTTTCCCATATTAAAGTACACTGCAGGTACTTTAAGCTAGCAAGGTTTAGGCAACTGATTTCTCAGAAGGGCCTGCATCCTGAACTCTTATTCACACGTGTGTGTTGGGCTTTAAGCAAAATGGCAGGTGCCTTTAAAAATCCCTGCCTGAAGTTCTGAATGGGAATGTCCCTGAGAGCTAACAAGAGCTGGGTTCCTAAAAACTTTTGGAAAAAAGACTTTGGTATATGAGTATAAGATTTTTCTCACTGAAATCAACACGTGTAATTGATTAAATACTGTTTTAACTAGAGCATAATATGCTTTTGAAGCTGTCCTCATTCTTCCTGTATTTAGAAAGATCAGCTTAGGAAGTAAAGTGAAATAGAAACATTTCATTACTCTTCTCCTTTCAAGCCACTTTTTAATCATATATATGTATACATATTTGCTCTTTTGCTCTCTTTTGTGTTGTGATAGAGACCTGGTGCGTGCGTGCGTTCTGTTCTCACAGTGCAATTTGAGCTGCGTTCAGTGTTATGTTACTTCCTTCCTGCATCCAGAAACCTCTTTTGTGCCCAATTTACACTCTTTGCTTTCACTACACATTGTGTCAGCATTCCAGGCTGCAGTTAACGGTGATTAAATAAGACAGAAATGCCTGAAATCCACCAGTGAAGCTGTCTGAAACACAGGAGCTGATGAGTTCTCTGCTACTTGTTCTGTTTGGAAAACGGAACAAATCCTACTCACTTGTACTCCTTGCTCAAATGGAGTTGTTTTTTTGCATAAGTAAAGCAAGCAAATAATTCTTAGGCTGGAAAATAACTCTTCAGTTGTTGGGTTTTTTTTAAAAGAATTTTTAAAACTTCGCTGACATATGACCACAGCTTTTCCCCTTCCATTGGCATGGTATTACCAAGGTGTACAAAGCACATGCTTTAACTTAGTTTAGTTACTGGGAGATATAAACTGGACTTCAGCTACTTTTGGTGTTTGGCATTCTGTGTCTATTTGTGGAGAGCTATTGATGGTCACATCAAAACTGCCTAGTTCTATGGGAGTGAAAACAGAGAAAAGAGATGGCTAAATGAATATAAATATAAGTAATCAAAATTTAAGATTGAGTGAAATCTTTCCATAGAACTATATTCTAGCCTTTCATGAAACTTGCTAGATTTCATGTACTTGCTCTCAAACCATGTTAGCCTGTTTTACTAAAACATAGGATTTATGCAAGTAAACTGTCTAGTGTGTACATGCAGCCATTTGCTTGTTATTGTCCATTTCAAAAAATTCTGAATGAAGAGCAGAGACCTCCATGATACTGAACTCCTAAGTCTTGAAAAATCAATGGGATAGGTGTAGGGAGCACACCGAGATTAGTACTTTCCCCAAGGGAAATGTTGTAACTTCAGCTACACCACATTGCTAGGGAGCAGAAAATCCACGCAAGGCAGCCACAGAAAACTCTGTGTAACTTCTGCTGCTCTTGGGATTACCCACTTAAATTTCAGTTCCTCAGCTGTTCCTGCTGGTAGAGTTGGACTGGCCATCTCCATCAGTGCAGGTTTCACTAACAAGCTCTTTCCGTTCACCTTCTCCCAGACCCCGAGACCTGCGTGGAGGATCTGCTCTGGCTGTAGCAGCTATGAATGGAGAAGCTTATCTCAGAGCGAAAGAGGGCTTGATAACCTATAGACCGATGCTTGCGAGCATGTCTATTTTGCTACGCTGCTCTGCTACTTCTTTGGCTCTGATCTCACCAGTCATTCACTGTTAGCTCTCTCCTGCAGTTCACTTGCAGCCAGTCAACTCGTTCCCTTGGTGTGGAGACAGTTTGTTCCAACACTGTGCTGTAGCAGAGCACATGGTCATGAGTCAACGTGCCTCGCCGAGCCTGGCAGCCAGGGCTGCCTCCTGGGTATGCGTTACAAGGGTAGTTTGCAGGTATATGGAGGAACAGTCTGGGTCATTCAGTCTGAGGCCTAAACAATCTGCTACTTACATCTAAAACTGAGCAATATCAAAGGTATGAGAGAGTTCAAGGGCTACTGTCAGGAGGAGAAGACATTAAGCCAAACCTATGGAGTACCAGGATAAGTGGTGACAAATGCCAAGATAGTCAGAAGAATACCTACTCTGTGGTATCATTCTGGTAATTTGTTTCATCAGCATGAAAGCCATCCTTTAACTTCTGTTGCCCTCCCCAGCCTTACTGAAATGCATGCTCCATTAGACAGTGCAAGAGTAAGGTTCCTTCACCTTAAGAACGTGACTTCAAACCCAGAAATCATCCTGTGTTTTCCGGGATGTTGCATGGAACAAAGCTATACCACAGCAAATCTGCGCTTTAGCTTGCTTACTGCAAGGGTTACCACTCCCGAGAGAGCAAACACAGAGATCAGGCAGATGATCAATGCTTGCTTTAGTCAGGTCTTCGGATGCCGCAGGGGTGCCGAGAGGAGGATGCGCTTTCTTCTGCAGAAGGCAATGCTGGTGGAAGGCTTCAAGGCAGAATCGCTGTAGCAGGACTTCCTCCTCTGATGAGAAACAGAGATAAGAATGAAACTCTAGCTACAGAGTCTCATCTCAAAAGGAAGATTCAATGGCTTCTGGATGATCTTGTATCCGTCTAATGCATTTAGCCTGTGGCAGGAAAAAAAAAAAGGGTTAGGAAATACAGGCCGATCTTAAAACTACTGTGAAGCAAATCCCAGCACACCAGTTAACTGAATAGTTCATTCTCTACAAAAACAGTCAGAAGACAATAGCACCAGAAAGCAATTTATCTGTATGTTTAGCAAATAAGTGTAAAAACTGGGGGAAAAAAAAAAAACAAACAAAAAAACCACCACTATTTTAGGAAGAAATGAATATAAGCCAGGCTTTTTTTACTTCCCCTTTAGGTTTTTTCTCAAGACAGTACTAAATTGCAGATAGCACAGAGGACAGAATGCCCGAACATTACATAGTTCAGGCAAGCAAAAATTGTGCCATGTCACGATATTGATATGAATGTTGAAGGAGCACTCAGACACTGCCACTCGGAACAGTGTAAACATTACCATCCACCATGGAGTGAAAAGGACAGGAAACGTGTGCCATGAACAGACAGTCCTGACAAACATACACATTTCCAGCATTCGAGAACCTTAGTGGTATAAACAGAAAAGTTGAGAAAGGTGGGCAGAAAACAAAGCAAAGGTGAGAACCTTTTTGACTTTTGAGAACAATTTGTTGAGCACCTCTTACAAGATGAAACTATCATGTCTTTTCTTAGCAGTGAGTATGGATCTCAGCAATTTGGAGTAGTTGGTAACGTTGGCACATTTCTTGTGAGTCACTTCATTGCCATTCATCTGTGATCTTCATGGACTTTATTTTCATTGTTTCTTAAATATGCATAGTATTAGGAACCCAAGCTCTAAGAAACAGAGTGGATGTGGATTTGCACTGACTTTAATACAACCTCCTTTCTTCCACTTTGATGACAACAGTCTGTGATGGAAAAATCAGTCCCAGGATGGATGGATCCCACTACGAACCTTGCGCCTCTCCTCAAGCTTTTGATCTGGCTCCACTGAAGATAATCTGAATGATGTGCTCCTGTGCTGTCTCATGTTGGGTTGGAGCAAGGCATTTGATTACATATTTCCTGAAAGTGGAAGCAAGGAAGAGGGAAACGGAAATAAATGTGTATGTGCCTTAATGGCATGTGAGCCATTCTTCCTCTTGTCAGAGAGCTGCTCAGCTAGCAGTGTGTAGCAGTTTCACATGACCGTGCTTTAAGGGGCTGGCCTTCCAGATTGAGCAAATGGAGAACAACTGGTACGACCTAAAACGATATTATCAGCTCAAGAGCTCGTACCATAAGACTGTAGCTCACATTCTGCAAACAACCAAAGACCAACCCTTCCAGGAGGTGTTGATCTCATACTGTCCCTCTGTTCTTCCCTCCCCCTCTCTTTCAGTCATTTCTAAGAAGCTTCAGATAATGATTTTGTCGTTGCTGGGGGTTAGCGAGCACAGCTCCCCTGCTCCTCTTGCCATTAGGGTCTTTCATGTCTTATTATCATGGTCTCTAATCTTCCTGCCCTTTGTTGAGCATTGCAAGCTCTGTTGCAGCTGTTCTGCATGAGTTTAATCTATCTCACTATATATATGTGTGGATGAGACTCTCCAAATGCTTGTGTTCTGCTTAGATGTTATCAGAAAGACATAGCAGCCTTGACCTTTCACATAACTCTGCTAGCCATGAATGGTGGCAAGTCCTGTCCCCCAGCCACATAAATTTCATGCCTGTTACATCAGCTGCTGTGATGCAGAACAGCATTTTATCTCCCTTACTTCTGACATCTTAATTTGGTTACAGGGCTTTCCTAGAAGGTGCTTTTTGTATATTCTCTGCACCAGCTTTTGGCTGCTTGCAGGTATTGGACAGGAGAGTGCAGCCCAGACACTTTCATTTGTAGAACATGTAATTAGCACTTTTAATGGGTTTAATGGATTGCCTTAGAGTCTTATAAAAAATGCTTCTTATCTAGCTAGCAATAATTGGGAATGCAAATTAGTAGTTTCCATGCTTATTTGTAATTACATTAAATCAGCTGATGTCCAAGCTGTGAATCCATTTATGAAAGCTGTTACACTGTCCACTTTATTCTGTCTCTGTATTGACATATGTTTATGCTTGTGAAGGTGAGAGTACCTACATGTTGCTGTTTCTGCTTGCGTATAGTTCCCATTCTGTTTTGGTACTGTTTATCATTCGTAATGAGATCCTGAGGGATGACGCAGCTTTGTGATGAAGGGTTACCTTCTATTTCTTAATCCCTTGTTATGCAGTGTTACATGTATTAGATGGTTTACATAGTAGATGTTAATTAAAGAGGAGCAGATGGAATCTGTCAGCATCACGAAGGCTGCATGTTCAAGTTTCTGAGCCAGCAAAAGCAATCTACCGGTTAGTGAGGAAGGCAGCCTGTGAATAAAACTGATTTGAGTCAGAGAACAATCGGAACCAAAATTTCTTTGCATGAAATGTGATTAATTAATAATGTAGAAATTATAACATGGTTAAGAATAACAGACTTACTGAGCAGCAGCTGCTGTTTGTGTCAGTATATCCTTGATGGCAAAATAGCTTTGATACAGAATGTGAAAAGTGCTGTGCAAAAGCCTAGCAACTTTCACTTTATTCACGATTTTTCTTTACATTGAGCAGGTAATCCACCTTCCTGCAAACAAATTTATTTCTGTGTAGCAAAAAAAAGCATCAGTGTATTTTTCTTCTACTGCTGATGCTTCATAATTTCTGTATATTTTCCACATGTAAACAAACCTCTCAGTTATGCGCAGAGTAAATTGAAGGGTGGGCTCTGAAGCTGCTGTTATACACACAGCTTCTGCTGGGACTGGGGTAAGTGGCTGTGCTTCCAGGCTCAGCCTTTTGCTCACGAGGTCCCATCGCCACTCAGCAACACACTCGAGTGTGGAAGTAAACCAGCAGAGCGTTTGCCCCTGTGGTGGTGAGTGTCACTGGCTGGTGAGCTGCAATATTATTTGTTTTCTCTCTTTGAGTTGTTTTGTTTTGTTTTGTTTTGTTTTGTTTTGTTTTGTTTTTGTGGTGCACGTTCTGGTACGGCTGCAAAGGGAATGCTCTGACAGCTGTCCTGGTACATGTAGTGACACACACTTTTGCAGCCTTGAAAATTAGATTATGAATCAACTTTTTGCACAGAAAACCCGAAGTAGTCCTCAGTTGACTGTGAAGATGAACAGAGGAAAGATCAGAACCAAGTGGAAATAATGATCAGAGAGGAGAGGAGAGAGAAGGAGAGAAGTAGAGGCAACTATAATGGATGTTTAGCAATATTATACTCCCAGTTTTGACTTTCAGCACCTCGTAGCTCTGTTTCTGCCCCCACGTGTCAAGCCAGGGTTCATCTAAAACACATTTTTATAGCACGTCTTCCTGCTTCCCAGCTTAGGACCTGACAGGGAGATGAGGTGAATCTGCTGTATGAGAGAATGAAAGGAGAAAATGGGAAAAGGAGGCTGCCAACTGAGGGATGTGGCACATTTGTGTACAGAGCACTTTGGTGGCTTCCAACCTTTCACATCCTCATGCAAAGCAGCCGACTTCTGATCGTGGAATGCAGCCATGGGGCAGTGTGTGCAGCCGTGTGTTTGGCAAATGCCTGGGGAGAACAGCATGAGCTCTCACCATCCATGATGCTCCGAGGGCATGACTGGGCATCACCTCTCTGAAATAAAAATAGGTGCAGAAATAACATCACAGCACGTAGCAGCTCGGGCACTGACAGGCATGCCCTAGTGAAGGTGTTTATGGTGTGGGGGCTAATATCTGGAAAGCAATTGTCTCAGCTGAAGTGGAGGGAATTGAGTATGAAATAAGCGAAAAGAAAAGATACTATACATGAGCTTATTACATTGCAGAACTGCACTCTTCTTGGAGTTCTACACTAGTGAAATGCATTTTTATGCTAGAAGTAAGGACCAGATCTCGATTCCTCTGGAAAAGGCTTTTAAAAAAGATTGTACTTTCTCTGGAATGACTGAGCAAGATTGTATGTAAGCAGCTTTCAAGGTCACATGCTATTGTTATATTCCGGTTTGTGTTACAGTGGGGACCAGGCACCACAACCCATTAAACCAGACACTTTAGAAACAGAACGTGTCTCCAGTTCAGACTGAACTGGTATTTTTAAATCAATATGGCATTTGATACTGTATCAGATACGTGGGATAAATCCAAATTATACCACTATAAAACAGTCACCTTTATTGACCAAATGCATAGTCTCGCTGCTTTTTATGTTTAAGAAGACCCACATTCCTTGAAATGTACTAATTACCTTTAACCATATTTTTGTAGCTTGAAGTTTCTTAGTCTTGGTAGACTTGAACAGACTTCTTTCTCAGTGGTCTTCAACTGACTTTCATTATTTTGCTCAGGATTGACACCAGTTAGCTGGTTCAAATTTCTATAGGTCAATGTTTTTACTCATTTTCCCTTTCTATTAAAAAAAGGCGTAGGGGGTGGGAGGGGTTCTCTACCTTTGATTTTCTTAGTTTACTACTGAGTGCTCAAAAAACAAATTCTGATCTGAAGAGCTTCTTAGATGATCCCGTGGGAATTTGAATGTAAGTTTGAACCTGTTCTTTCTGAAAGTAAGTGATTTTAACAAATGTTTTCCTCGTGCTCCTTTTTTTTTTTTCCCCAAACAAGATGCTTCCTTGTCCATCTATAGCACCATATAGAATAATTTATTCTAAAGGTGGCATAGAAATCTTCTTAAATCTGTTCATTTAATTTCAACATTCAAGCTACTGCTATCACTTATTTATTTATTTATTTATTTATTTATTTATTTATTTCTGTGACCTTATCCATTTGATAGAGACATTTTATACCAAATGCCATTTGAGCTTGGTTTCGGTGAGCAAGCAAGACACAGGAAAGCTGCATCCAATATTGGACAGGTGAGAAACAAGAAAAGCTTACTGAGCATGGCTGGGCTGACCTAGGAGGGTCTGTTTGTCCACCGGCTGCATGGCCAGGCTCCTGAGCCAGACGGGCTGAAGTCAGGGAGAGTCTTTCCATTGACTTCATCTCAGAGAGTGGACCCAGAGCTCTAGCCGAGGATGTGGCACTGGCTAGATATTTCTCATTGAAATATGTTACCTCAATTTCTTAGCAAGAGTTTCACATTAATGTTCATTTGCTGCATGGATAGATTTGAAAAATGTGTTTTCCTCCCGAGATTAATGTATAATGACATCTATCCACGGAATGCTTAAGTATTCACACTTCAGAGAAACTGACCTTTAAGCCACACTTAGTGAAAGTAAGCTAAAATCAGTATTACATTCTTGTTACCAAGGACACTTATAATCATCTTCTTAATTGTCCTTGACAATCTTATCATTAAAGATCTTGGCATTAATTAACTATATAATGTCCCTTGCTTGATAAAATAAGCCCTGTTGGCACAATAGGCATTGTATTCTCTAGGCATTCTTTGCAGGGACTGTATCTATAGCAGGGGTCGTTCATGCTACTAATGTTGCCTGGATGACACACAAACATTTGGAGCACTTAATTGTCTGAGAAGTGAGCTGAATGAAGGCAGTGGTGATGCTGTAAAATATGTTCCAAATCAGTGTTTCTTAAGGGAGCTTTTATGCCAAGATTAGTATCAGTGTTTAATTGACAGCCTCTTCACTTAGTTAATTACTTGGGCTATTGTAGCAGAGAGAGAGAAATGGACAAAGGCATTTGTGATATGAATCACTACCAATACAGAAACAAATATGTGAGTGCTATGAAGACCGACAGGAAAAGTGTTGAGTCCTATCTTTCTCCCACTGTAGTGTGATCTTCTTTCAGCATTTTCAAAGGAAAACCTGAATCACCACAATAACATTGGTGGCTCAAAGGTGGCCAGGTTCAATGCTTTTACATTTTTCAGATGACTGTTAGGAAAAATCACAAGTTGAAGGCTGAAAGTTCAATCTGTGTGTTGTATATCAAAACACAGTTGGACAGAAATTGTATTTAATTCTATATCTGCACCCACACAAAATATGTGTAATTAACAATACAGCTCCACTCTCAAAAATTAGTCATCTTTGAATAATGACAGACTTGAAAGACATTTCTTAAGGCACAATACCTAGCCTATTTATACCTAGATGAACTATGGTCATGCTATATCAGAGATCAGAAAGATTTTTTTTGTAATATATAATTACAGTGAGTATGCAACCGCCACTTTCCATTTTAAAAAACGGGCAGAATAAAATTTTGAATGTAGTCTGTAAATCTTGCACATCTTAATTTACTGACGTTGGTTGTGTTTATAGTGTGAGAGAGCACAAGATCTTTCAAATGCAAAATTGGAAATATGCAGTCTTGTTGAGAATACTTTCCAGGAGGTACAGTCACAGTTGTCTTAGGGTTTCACTCCCATCCTCTTGGGTGTTCATGCAGTACCCACCTGCAGCTGTGTCATTGGCAAATGACACTAGGCAAAAACAAAGAGCTGCTGAAGGGAAGCAGTTTCTAGGGTGGTCATGTAAGGAGTTGAGTCTTCCAGTCCTTGGAAGAGCAATTTTGGATCTTGCAAGTGTATGTAAATACTTGAAGGGAAGGTACAAAGAGGATGGAGCCAGGCTCTGTCCAGTGGTGCCCAGTGACAGGACAAGAGGCAAAGGGCACAAGCCGAAACACAGGAGGTTCTGTCTGAACGTCAGGAAACACTTGTTTACTGCTTGGGTGAGTGAGCACTGGAAAAGGTTCCCCAGAGAAGTTGTGGAGTCTGCGTCCTTGGAGATTTTCAAAAGCCATCTGGACATGGTCCTGGGCAACCTGCTCTAGGTGGCTAGCTTGGGCAGGGAGTTGGACCAAACGACCTCCAGAGGTCCCTTCCAACCTCAGCCATTCTGTGATTCTCTGATAAACTGAGGGAGCCAGCAAACCTACCAGATTTGGCAGCAATGATCTTGGGACACTGTGTTGGTTTTGTACCAATGGCTATGATACAAATCCTCACACCTGACACAGAAGAAGTCCCTGTCTTCCCCTCTAAGCAGACCTGTAGAAGACAAGACTGAAATGCTCCTCACATAGCAGGATGCCTGTGCCCATTTTGGTTCTTTGCTCTCTGGTGTTCCATAAGCTATTTCCTACTCAACTGTTGTATATCGTTACCAGGGGAAAAAAAAAAGTTCTTAACCAGCGTGATGGAAGTTCTGTGAAATCTCCTCCCTTTGCCAGTGTCACTGTAAATCCACATTGGGCAATTAGCACTGAACATAATGAAACTTTCTGAGCATGAACTATAAAATTTCTTTGGACCATCCTCAAAAGATGGGGTCCAGTTCTTGGATGGCTTTGGTGCAAAGCAAAGCAAAGAAGCTTTTAACAAAGCAAGTCAGCTTTAGCAATCCTGCAAATCACATCAAAGCAATGATATTTAGCAATTTTAACTGGAGACCCTGGCATGAGTGCCACTGCTGTGAGCAGCAACAACTCAGTCCCATTAGAGGCTATTTCCAAGGAAAAGGTGGTCACTTCCCTGTATCGTGTTGTAACAGGTAGCTTTGAGGTGCAGTTTCACTATCAAGTTATGGTATAAGCCACTGATTGAGAAGGAGGTTAGCTCTCTTCTGCTCTGGTCCAGGTTATACGTCCTCTCCTTGGTTGCCCATACCCAGCTGCTGCATTGTCAGGCTGAGCCACCTTTGCTGGCTGCTCTAGCTGGAAACTGACAGGGAAGAAGAGTAAAGTGGTCAATGGATGAAGTGACATGACTGGCTGAACTGACACATGGGACAGGGTAGGATACTCAGACAGGGGATCAGGACAGCAAAATTGTCCTTTCTAGGGGAGAGCCAACATCTAGATTGGCCTCAGCACATCACAAATCCATGTGTTTGTGGTATATGTGATGTATCTGAATGCAGAGACACCCAGCCAGAAGTTTGCATAGAGGTTCAGTTAGAAGAATTATGGTTAATTTTGAGCAGAAAACAATAAAAAGACCTTTTGACTCAGTGTGCCTGTCAGACTGTATTTGTCCACTAGCATTCTTCCCAACAAGTTCCGTTAGCCACAATTTTAATATGGAAGTTACATTGCTTATGAAAACAGCCCCTTATTGCATACTGTTTCTTTTGATGATCCTCCTGACAGGTTGTCATTCCCCACTAAGGAAACTAGTAGCAGTTGCTGGGCAGAGAGAGACTAAACCCCAGTTACCATTGCCAGCGGGTCTGAAGTGGATGCAGAGCTCTGCAGATATACCCTGTGAATCTCTGAAATGCTCATGCCCCATAAAGTATGAGGCTATGACTTTTTTTTTTTTTTTTCCAATACAGAGCATTAATTTTCCTTCTCCATCTCTGATGGAAGAATCCAGAGATTCCTAGATTCAAGCAATTTTTTTTTTCTTCTCTAGCTCTGTTCTGACTTAGCACCTTTCCTCCCCCCCCCCTCCTCCCCGAGATTTCATTTTATCTTTTGCTAACCATTTTGCAGAACAGATTTAACAAAATATTGGTTATTTCGAAGCAAACAAAAAAGTGTTGCAAACATTTGGATTCTGCAGCATTCCTTTCGGACTCTCAGGAGAGGATTTGAGTTAATGCAAGTGTTTACTTTTCTCTCTGCCTTTTTTCACGAGGGAAATGTGAATGCTGGTGGATGTGCTGGGGAAAGCCCACTGTATATAGGTGGGAAGACTTAGATGCCAGTGAAATTCAACAGTAGGGTCAAAAGATCACTCTAAATTTTCAGTTTTGGATCTGAACAAGGACTGAACAGAGGCACTGAAGGCCAGTGGTGCTGGAAGCTTGACTTGTTGTAGGCTGAAATGCACCTTTGAGTTCATTCAGGGGCAGGGCTATATTTCATGGTTTTGGATAGAGCTCACAAGCTCCCATCACGCTCAGCCCCTGCCAGACAAGTTAGTGGGGCCAGCTCCTTTTTATTGCAGGTCACAGTCATTTCATCTGCCCTTGGATACTACATTTTCATAAGTTCAAGGAATTATACATATGCTCTCCCAACAATTAGGCTTTTGCCCTGACTACTCATTTCGGAAGTCATCATATGTGTCACAAAAGCATACCAAGCAAGTGGGACTAGGGGAATGGGCTAAAAATGAAGACCAAGTGTATCAGGATTTGCCCTTAAATGATTGCATGTGAGCTGTAGCAGTAAGCACAGCCAATCTAACATCTCATTATGCATTGAGTTCATTCAGCTGGTTTGCGATATTTTGTATATAAAGAAACCAGTTTTCCTGCCTTTGCCGCTACTATTTTATTAATCTTATAAAAGTTCAAAGACTTGAAAATGAACAAAGTTTTTTAAAATGAGACACACCCATGAAAGAATTGAACTTTGAAAGAATGAGTCTGGGATAAGAATAAGCTGGTTTCTGGGACTGGTGTTCAAGCACGCAAGGCATGATGAAGCTGTCCAACTCATCTACTTGTCACCCCTGTAGACACAAGTGCAGGTAGAGCCAAGTGGTCATTTCTGTCCAAAAGGTTGACTTGGTAGCTAACTGCAGCTGAGTGTTGATTGCATTAGTGCCCAGTGACCCAGGGAAGACCTGTATGAAAATATCTTGTTGCTCTGTGAGTCGAACTATCCCATACGTTCTGCTCATTCTAGCTGTTGAGTTAAATGAAATGAAGCTCTGGAAAGAAAACAACTCATGACTCTCAGAGAAAAGGTGACAGAATGATAAGTATGGCACGCTTGGCTGCTTCTTTCACCAAACAATCTTCTCCTTTATTTAGTCCTTTTACAAGCAATGTAGTAGTATTGCATTCTCTCTGTATGCATTTCTTTAGTTCTTCTTTCTCCATTTTGCAGTTTCTGCTGTTGTTTTCTCTGGCAGCTTAGTAGAGCTTGGAGTAACTGAAAAAATTCATACAAGGGGAAGACTAGAATGGAAAAAGTAAACTTTATGGAAAAGTGTATCTGTTAGTCTCTGGAATAGTCTTCATAGGCAGACTCTTCAAATCGCTTATTTCAAACAGAACCAGTCACTGGTCAAGAACAATCCGGATAAATTTGGCATGACATACATTGATAGTTTTAAGAGATTTTTCTTTCATCTTGTCTAGCAAGCCTGTGTCACCTGAAGCAGATAGCAATGACATTCACCATTGCATTGCTAGCACTGGATCCCGGAATTAGTTTCCCATAAGACTAGTCAGTTGGAACATGTGGTTTTGGCTTGCTATCCATAATTTTAAACAAAGCAACACAGATATGTGTTTGGCAGATTTGTTATGAAAACAGAAAATGTAGACATTTTTTAAAAAATGAAATCTACAAATTGCTGAATATGATCAAATCTCTAAAAGAGTACTGGAACTACCTTCTTTGTATTCTGACATACTTAAGCCGCCCATCCATACAATGCTGAAGACATTAATTAGAATCATCTATCATCACCAGGTAGAACATACAAATGTCCTTATTTTGGTTTCAGATTATGTGTATATAATATCTTTGAACAGTTTGATGCAAGACAGCTCTTTGGGCAGTCACTGCTGCAAGATGAGACTTTACGAAAACAATAAACTTAAAAATTCATTTTGAATTAAAAATTTGAATGATAATTTATCATTTGTGCATTGAAAGCCATAGTAGGGACCCACAAGCCAAGTGTATGCAGCCTACATATGAAAAACATTGTTAGTGGAAACACCAACACAGAGCAGTACACAACAGGCCCAGGATGCTGACAGCAGGGAGCAGGAAGGGAAAAGGAGGATAAAAGTGCAACTGTCATTCAATTTATTTCTGATAGCTATTCTTTGCTAGTTGAATGGTATGGCTACCTCTCTATGTAAGAGATCTCTTGATGTCCCATGCACATACCCAGTCGGTAGCCAGTGCACACGTTCAACCACAGCCTGGCTACAGTACAAATAAATGGTCTGCTATGGAGGTGGCTTGAAAGCCATGAAGTGTAGGGATCAGTATGCTGATCAAGGGGGACATTTTTCAGAATCACAAATGACAACAGAGCTTTCTGCTCCCCTTGATACTTTTAGAAGTCTTCCACACACCCAGTGTCTTAGAGCAAAAGCATGTCTGCCAGGTTTCGGGCGGTTGCTCGCTCCTTTGCCTTTGTGATTAGGTAAGCAGTTGCAGGCCAGAGGAGGTTGGGATACCATGTAACTGTGTCAGCATGCTGCAGAGCATTGTCTGATAAGCCCTGCTGAGAGGTGGCATCTGTTGCCTCCACCTCAGTTTAGCGCTAACACGGATACATCTGCTGACTTATCTCTGGCTGGCTTGGTACCTGAGATGAGTGACTCTTGACGTCTGATCATTTACATCTCGAAGGAGGATTTTATCCAGCAACAATCAACATCATTGGTTCCTTTCTAAAGCACTAGGTTTCCCCCCTCACTCTTAAAAGAAAATGAAAAAGTAATTTAGAGAAGTCTGATTATTAGAAAAATGTTTTCATTTGTTCTGATGTGCTGCAGAACATGTAGGTCTCCCCGGTTATCATGTAATACTTGCAACAAGGATAGAAAGCACTCAGGCCTCAAACACTGCAGCTTCAAACAGGACCGGTATAAACTAGCAGAGACCACTGACTATCTTCCAAAGGCCAAAAGTTTATGAAAGACAGCTATAAGAGAATGTCATCTACTCCAAGGAAAGCTGAAAGTCTGAACATCTGCCAAGGATGAGCCAAGCCAAGGGACATGACTTGGCTCTCCCTTCCGGAGTCTTGACGGGGGCCAAGGGAACTTGCTGTATGCACATGGCAAAACATATAAATTAAATGATTTTTGATGGGTGGCCACCGTAAAGCAGTGTCAGCACCCTGTCACTTGGCTCTGCTCTGGCCCTCCATCGCAGGCTGCAGCACACAGCTCTCGCTGAAGGGCACAGCTGGCTGGATCGCCTCTGAGTCCACCCGTGCATACTGTGGGTCATGATTTCCCCTCAGTGCAGTCAGGGATAAGAGCAGAAAAAGCCTTCGTTCCTCACCACAGGCTTTTATTTTGCCAACTGCTGGCAACTAAACATGGAAGAAAACACCATGGCTTTTTTTTTTTTTCACTTGTTGCTTTGTTTTTAAAGGAGTTGCTTCCAATGCAGTCAGGAGTGTGTGAAGACAAGAAAAATGAGGTATCAATGTTGGCCTTTTGTGGATAACTAGTCACCTGTTTAACATTTCACACCACAAATCTGTTTGAATCGGAGACAAGCCTAAATCCCGCGGAGCAGGAGGAATGGTCTTCCTGGGAATAGTGAGCACACTCTGCTAATATACATCTTAACTTTTGGAATCTCTAGCTTTAATAATATTTATACAAAAACTAACCTAAATGACACTGCTAATTTGAAACTAATGGCAGCTGAACGTACCGTAATTTATCTCTAAGTTATAGCTGAGCACAAGGTTTACGGTGCCAAAAATGCAGAGAGATTTCCCAGATATTTACCACCAATGAGAGAAATGCCTGTAACGCCTGACGGAGGATGCCACTTGCACCACTTCGGTGACCTGTGTCTCGGCTCAGGTTAGGAGCCATGCGCTTGTCGAATTCCCTGCCTCCGCAAGAGGGCTGGGCACCCTCCTCTTTCTCTCCATGCGGTCTTATTGTAGGGCAGATAGTAAGCATTTCTAAGCATGTACTCTTTAGAAAAGGAGAGGTAAGAGAAAATGAGCTTAACTCCAAAGCTAGAAAAGCCATTCTGTAAAGCAAGATGATTGCCTTAAGCATATTTGAAGAGAACTTGTAGATTTTTTTCAATAGCATGTGAAATGGGTTTATGGTCCATCAGCGTCTGTAGAGATCAGGATACACTTTCACTTCTAAATCATATGGTATTTCACATTTTCTAGCTCATATTGCTCAATAAGTAGATTAAGCGAAGGATGAATACGCGAAGTAAAGCCATGCTATTTACCTCTTGGTGTAAAAGATATAAGAGTAGAAAGAGGAAACACTGCACAAACCTTTTAATGCAATTGCTAATAAGGATAAGTATGTATAATACAGAGGTAAGTGGTACTATAAGACAGAAGTACCAAGAACAGAGACCCGTGACACATGCAAAGAATACTGGCAGTAAAAGACAGTTTGCAGCTGTGAACTTCCAGGCTAACTGGGAGGGGAGGATTCATGTTCATGTCTACATATGGGAACCTGGGTTGTGCAGGGATAGAGAGAGGGGCAGCCTCCAAGGCACAGCCAGCCTGTCGCAGTCTGGGCTGACACTTGGGGAGGTGACGATCCCTTTCCTGAGACCGCCAAGAAAGCACAAAGGAGGCAAAGCCCCTAGCTGGAGACCCTGGTGTGTACCAGGATGAGTCTGAGGTACTTCAGACCAGCTCCATGGGAAGCCTCTGGCAGAGCAAGGAGTAGAGGCTACGTACATGAATTGTGTAGAAAAGGCATTCTTCCTTTTCCTCTGAACAGTGCCTCATAAATGTGTGTGACTAAACAAAACCCTGTCACGCAGTTGTTGAATTACTATAGTGAAATGGCTATACAATCAAGGAGAAAAAGATGTTAAATGTGATTAGACAACATAAAAGTTGGTTTTAATTCAGTTAAAAAAAGAAGTGAAAAAAATCCAGATCGATCTCAATTGAAGAAATTCAGAAATTTGCAACCTTTTTGAAGGGGGTTGATTTACCTCATTTTTAGTGGTAGACCTTACATTGAGCGCTTAGGCCTAGGTCTGGTGGTGAGTGCTGAGCCCATCTGGCATTTGAAGATGTTTTGATCAGGAATTTTAATGTCAGCCCAAAGAACTGAGTACTGTTTTTACCAAAGAAGTAAGCTATGGCAAGTGATTCCTGTTTGAGAATAAACAACAGCAAGTATCAGTCTTCAGAAGACATCACTGGATCATTGAATCATCTTTCTTGTTAAAGTCTGATATCTTCTTTACAGCCATTTACCTTCTTCACTGAACCTGATGACTGTATAGACAGCCCAAACTCTCACAAATAATGTTCAGAAGAGTTGGGTTTTTTAGACAAGGAACTCGGAAGATCTTGCAAAATACTGATTTGATCGTCCTTGACCACGTTTGTGTTTGATCTGGAAGCTGAGGGTACTAACCCAACAATTTCACCATCAAATCCAACTCTCTAAATTAGGGTGGCACATCTCACCCTGAGTGGCTGATCGAAATCAGACGAATCGCCCTCTGGAGGAAGGAGTGCAAGGTGACTACAGTGGCTAAATAAGTAGGGTTTCTAACTTTTAAAGTTAATGAGATGAATCCTGTATTGGGGAACTGTAGTTTGCAGTGTACTGTGCAAGAGGCCATGCATTGACAGATAAGTATAAAATGGGGCATTTTAATTATCCCTTCATCATCACATCAGAATCAGCTGAAACACTTGTTAGGGCAGGGGTGAAGCAGCACGTGGTGACGTACTTCAAGGCTGTGTCGCATACGTACAATGAAGTGGAGTTAAGATTGTCTGGGCAATTTTAGTTTTTAATTGTTAACATGAAGTCATTGGCTTACATTGGATTTTCCCCAGTATTCAGAAGAACTTTAAATTATGTTTTAATGAACTCCATCTTTGGTGGTGAAAAACATGAAACAGTTTGCAATGTACGAACTGGTGTTATAAACATGCTCAGTTGTTATTTTCACAGAATGTTCACGAAAGAGCTTGAATAGAAAAGACTGCTCCAAAGGAACATTTCCTCCAAAAATTCACTTACAAAATAAAAATACTTTCTGTAAGTTAAACCTAGGTTTCGCATACTGGATAATAGAGCTCAAAAAATCTCACTCTGTTCCCCACACCTCACCCCCACCCCTCTCCCCACTTCAATTCTGGGAAGAAAGCTCTCCCTAAACTGCTAGCGAAGCATGTCCCCAAATGTCCTATTTCCTTAACAGGTGATGATGTTCTTCTGGAAGTGACTACTAGATCCAGCTGTTGAAACATTTGGAAGACTGATTGTACTGATGAAGGGTTACTTCATGTGATGAAACTCTGATCAGTAGTCCAAATATAGGATTACTTCTATACCCTTTGTTTTGAGAACTGCTTCAGTTACGACCACATGGACTTAATCACACTGAGGGATTTTCCCCTTACAGGTGTCCCTTTTGTAGATCATTTGCAGGATTGAAAGGTTTGTAAGCTCAGAGCAATCATGGACCAGAAGGGGTCAGTGGTAGTACAGCTGCATGCTAAAGGTATGTAAAAATAAAGGCATCATATGGAAAAACCTGGCTGTAACTAAGTCTTTATTGCCAGAGAGAAAGAAAAGGGGAAACAGAAGTCTGTTGATATCTGATGTTTTGCTCTCTCTAATTCTCTAATTTGTGAGCCTCTGACTTCTCTGTCCTCTCTGACTCTCATATTGACTTCCAATGTGGAGAGGAAATTATCTGGGGGGAACCAGAAAACTCCTAATATAAGTAGAATACTTAGGAATATTTACAAATACCATATACCTGTTCATCTTGGTGATTTTCTGGTATCTGCTTCAACAATATGTTATATACTACTTTTGTAATAAAGTAGTATTGGAGGATAGCATATATGGAAAATCTGTATAAAGGATTGCAAACCACATAAAGGAGGGGCCACCTTTTTCATGTATCGCTCTGTTTCTTAATGGGACCTTAAGGCTCTGTGGTTAAATAAAAGAGTGGTGTGAGCATTATCAAGTTCTCTTCTGCCGCTTGGTAAATCTTGTTCATGGAAAAAGTCAGAAATACATCCACCAAAGTTTCAGCTCTGGAAGATGTTGTTTGTTGCTACTTGGAACTGGGCCTTTAGCAATGACCAGTATATTTTTTAATATATTACAATTATCCAGCACTAAAGTTTTGGCACAAAGAAGCAATTGTTTATGCACGACAGCACTTTGCTACCATTTTCTGTGTGAAAGAAGAAAGCACAAAACATCACGTGTGAGATGTGAATAAATATATATATGCTACCTAGGTAGATAGATAGATAATATGTTTGTTCATCTGTAAATTATAAATTTAATAATTATAAATACTCCCCCACAAAGTGTACATTATGGTTGCCATAGTGTCTTTAACTCACCCTGTTATGCCACGGGAACTTTAACCTATGGTTTTTTAGTTGCTATATGATGATTGCACATCTAATTCTTAATTTTGGTTCATGCAGGGATGCATAATGGACTTACTTATGCTTCATTTCAGAAAAGATGGTAAGGAAGAATGCTATGAATAGGAGAGGGTATCGTGGATAAATATTTATTTTCTGATATCATTTCTTTATTCGTAATAAGTTTCTTTTTGGTGCAGGAGGAGGAGTGATACAAAGGACTAGAGAAAGAACATATTTTACTATGGATTGTGCATTAAGATAAATTTAGCTGTGCTGTCCATTAGGGGTATTGCTAGGTGAAAGCATGTGTTGAATTTACATTGAAAGACAGTAAAAATAACATGCATCTCATAGGACTTGTGGCTGTAGCATAGAGAACTGAAGCACAGGTTTTGAATGTAGAAATCTGAAGTCCTTAATTCTATTCTCTCCTATGGTATCTTTTTTTAATCCCTGCCTCCTACAAGAAAAACTCCACTGTAGTGCTTGCAGTTTACCTTGTTCTGTCATTCTTCAATTCTGTTCAACATGTTTTCTTCTAGGCAAAAATCAAGAACCAGAATGAATACAGTTTATATGTACACATCTTTGTTTCTCCTGTTACTATGCATTTCAAACATGTAAACAAACTTTTTGAAAATTCATGAAAATATGGCCCAGTTTTCTTTTGCTATTTACCTATTTTGCTATTTTGCCTATTACTGTACAATTTAAGGATTCTAGCAGGTGGCAAGGGGCAAAGGTGTTTCAGTAGGAAGTGTTGAGTGCCACTGAGCTGCTGAGTGCCGCTGACAACCAGGAACAAGTGGGGATGCACATATCTTGCAGTTTTGGGTGAGGAGATTGAAACTGCTTTAACAATGTGATTTGAATGAGGAAAAATAATTCATGGAGATTCTTCAAGGCATTCAGGGAGTTACACTAGAATTTGTCTTTAGGTGCATTTCTGCTTTAGCAAAGAAAACTATTATACAATATCATGAGAAAAGAGCGTGAAATTAGAGTTTTACCATAAATGAGAGAGACATCAGGATATGCCTAAATTGAATCTGGCCTTGACTCTATGCAAGCACAAGGACCACAAGGAAGAAGAACACAAGACTCAATTTAGGCTCAGTGAAATACTTTTGAGCTTTATAGTACATCCCACAACAACAATTTTATGCCTGAAAATACTTCTTTGCTATCATACAGCCATGACATAAAGATGTGTTAGCTACTCCATTAACTCTTCCCCATGGCCTCTATGGTTGCTTTAGCAAAAAACAAACAAACAAACAAAGAAAAAACTCATCAAAAAAAAAGTTCAAGATTGAAGCATCATAAAAAGCTTAATTATTAGGCATGAGCCAACATGCCCAGAAAGCAGCTGGCAGTCACTCATCTCACTGCGTGGTACTTGGCAGGTAGTGGTTAATCCCTTGCAAACTGGTGAGTCTTGAGGGGAAAATGGGAATGGGAACCTTGACCTACCACAGGCCACCCGGTCCTGCTGGAGCAGGCTGGGAGACATGAGGACAGCAAGGAATGAGACTGTGGGGTGATGCTCTGACAGCAAAAGCCATGTGGGACGTGAGAGGAGTGTCCTTCTGCAGGGAGGGATGGAGGGAGAAGGGCAGCTGGGAGGGTGGTAGGGCTCTGAGTGGGGGGAGATGAAAGGAGGAGAAACTGAAAACAAGTATGCACGCCTCCGGGTCTCCAAAGGCTAAAGCTGTTAAACTCTGGAACCACACTGGCTCCAGGAAATAGCTGAAGTTCACATCCTATCCCCACAGTCTGCATTTAGCTGCACATTTACTCTTAAGTTTATTTTTAATTTTACTGCCAGTCCACATGCCACCGATTGGTCTGTGCTCCTGGCCCTGCCATATTTACTTGGTATATTCAAACAATTCTTTTTTTTTTTTTCCACCCCCTGTGATACAATGCAAAATGAAACTTCCACATCCCTCACTTTTCCTTAACTATTACTGGTAATTTTTTTTTCAGGTTTCCACAGAAACAATAACTTTAGGGATATACAAAAAGGCAATGTAAGGAAGGTGGTTAAAAAGTTAATTAAGGTTATTAAATAACAATGACATAGGAATCTGACACATCATTAACAAATGAAATGCTTTAAATCAAAATCCTGAATGCAGGAACCGGGGAGTTGAGGAATTGAGCACCTGACTGAAAGTCAAGTCCCAGCCCTTCCTAAAACCAGGAATCTCAGCTGGTAAATCTGGATCCTGCCCACCCTGCCCACAGCAGGGATCCAGCCACGCAAGGCCAGCATCCGGCCTTTGTCGCCTCCCGCCTGGTGGCAGAGGGAGGAGGAAGTGGCAGGAGGTGTCCAAGATGTCCAGCCTCAGAAGGACTAAGAGCAAAGTGAAGCCCATCCACGGATGCTCCTTGAGGCTTTCCTGTTCTGCTGTGGGAGCAGAGGAGAAAGTCCATCACCTAAGGGAGCATCTGTAGCAGATGGATTTTCCCCACAACCACTAAAGGAATCTGAACACCCACAGTAGCTGTAATGATGGCAGTTTTGACAATAATATTCATCTTGGCTGAGGACAGGCACACACTTCTCTGAATGTGGAACATTCACAGGGAGTTAGTCATATAAATCCAGACGGCAAATCCAGCCACAACATGGAAGATTTTACTACAGATCAAGGTTAGAGCTATGGTAAACTCATAGCTAATTGAAACGAAAATGTGTTTAGAGCATCTCAGACTAGCGGTCACATGATGCTTAAAGCCTTTGCACATTTGATAGAGGTCTTTTTTAAAAAAAATTATGCCTAGTTTACCGTAGCATTTTTAAATTGATAAGTCACATTTAAACGAGGATAAAATTTTATGATAGCTGGATGTGGTTAAAGGAGCAACTTTTAAAGAGATGTCCTCATCCAGCTCCTTCAAGGATCCTGTGTTACACGCATAGGAAACTCTCATGCAGTCACCTCTGTCGTTAGTGCTCGCACGTCTCACCAAAAGCCTGCAAACAGTGCCGTGTTTGTGTGACATTAACAGAGCTGATTTCTGTTGGATTTCTTTAAGCACCTAAATACGTGGTAGAAATCTGGCTGATAGTGGGAAAAAGTGAAGGTTTAACTGGCACCACGACAGTGTTAAAATGGGGATTAGTATTAGCATGTGCTTTGAATTCAGAGTAATAGAAGTAAAACCAGACGCGTTTTGCTTGGCATCTATTCCATGTCCCAGTGTAACTGGCATACCACCATTTGATCAGGCACGAAGCCATCCCAACAGATGGTCCCCAGCAGCAGCAGCCAAGAGACCATGTATGAACATCAAATGTGTCTGTGAAGGGCAGGACTCCAGGCTGTGAATGTCGAAATTGTTTTCCATTCCCAGCTTCCGTGCCGATGGCAAGCGGGGCTCCGCCAGCCCAGGGATGAACCAGCGGCAGAAACGACAGACTTGCTTGCTGGGCCGTGCGAGGGGTCTGCGCTGCATCCAGCGCCGTGGGGAAGGGGCACGGTCAAGAGTGTCACCAGAGCTCCCGTGCCCACCTCCCTCCAGCCTTTTGGAGGAAGCCTTCATCACATTGGCTTGAAAATGCTTCTGGATCCCCCCATCTGGATTTAAACAGAAAGATGAAAAAAGCACGGGCTACTGCTCAATGATTTTCTCAGGACCTGTGTAGGCGTAAGGGCACCAAAAGTGCTTGCAGAATAGGTGCAGTGAGACATTTCTTTAAGGACTAACCGAGCACACTTCCCTATGCCAGCCTCTAAGCATTGCAAGGAGAGGTTTTTTCCAGTTCCCAGTTAACTGACAGCTGAGTCAAATTTGTGTTGGAGCCTACGTGGGCTGTGAGTTTGGTTTGCAGATACAGGTGTTTAGTTAACACCATGTGGATCTGAGTGAGCCCCAGCTCCCCACTCTCCCAAACATCACACCTTTATGTAGAGGAGTAAAATCGCTCAGGCTGTGCTGAGCCCTTTGCATTCCCTGGGCGTCATCCCTCTGGTGGGACAAACCCCTCCTCATCAACCTGCGCGTGTGTCTCTCCTGAGGGAGGACTCTGCAATCCGTTTTTGTTGTCGTTTGCTGCACCGTGCAGGAATGCGGTTCATTTCCCTGCAAAGGCCGGAGGGCTGATGTTACAGTCGCATTGTCTGTTTCTCCTTCTCTTTTCTCACCCTGCTCCAGAACGGGGGGTACTGACACTGCTCCATTTACGGTGCCTCCACGCAAGGAGAGGAGGCCCCTGAGTCCAGCTGGCTCTGCCTGCTGAGGTGCCAGGGAGGGGGGGCTGTTAGCATGGTATGGAGAAATCCTCATCCCCCAAATCTAAGTGGCGATCCCCAGATGGCACAGCACGTGGGGGTCGCTGTCTGTCTTCTCTGCTTGTTATAAACATCCGGTTATAAACACGATGGAGAGGATTTTCACCCCTTCTTCATCAAGTTTTTCTGCTCTACAGGAGCTTTCACCATTTTGAATTACAAAAATACTCCAAACACTTTCCTTTACTCACATTAATGGCTTAATTGCCATCCGTTGTTCATCATGGCATTGTCCATCAGGGAGCTTCCTAGAGCTTAACAAGCCAGACGTGTAAGCTTCACAAGCATGCAGATATAGATATATGTATTCCAAATAACTTCTCTCATTGCTGAAGTGCAGCCACCCTGCCATGAATTGTGGCAATTTTTCAACAATGTGCAGCTGCATTACAAAACCGTACAGGATAGGAAGAGAAGGATACCTCATTTCAAGGAAACCCAGGAGGAATCCAAGGTAGGCTAAACTGAATTAATCCCACGTGAATTTATCTCCTGACCAGGTTAAACAGTTGGCAAGCGGAAAGGAAACAGGAACATATTTCGTCAATACTGGGACTTTAATTTGCTTGTATTTGAACTCTTTTGCGTGCGTGAACCTTGAAAATAGCTTGTGATTCAACATCAAATGCTTTTGTGCAATTGTCCTGCCAAGTGAAACTTGTTTGAGCTCCATTGATGTTCCAACACCAACAACTGATACAATCTGGCTAAATCTTAGATTTCCATTTGTTACACTCTTTGAATGTTTCCGATACCAAATAAAGTGTCAAAAAAGAGATGGATCTATGGATATGTTGGAGAGCAAAAAAGAGGCGGTTGCATGAACTGATTTGTATATTCAGTGAATACCAAAAGCTCTTGAATCTGGCTAGGGTGCCCGAGTTTGTGCCAAACTAACTCCAGACAGCTTTGCCAACATCATCTTCCCTCATTAAGGTCTCAGGTGGACTAAGTCTACAAAACATTGACAGGGTCAATACGATGGTGCTTCCAGCAAGGCGTTTCAGCACCACCTAATGAATTGCAAGGCTGTTCTCCTGGCAACAACTGCAGGTCTGTGGGAATTCCTCAGTCATGTATGGACCAAGTCTAGAGTCTGAGGCAAGAGGGAAGCGAAATGCACGGCTTGAAAATAATACCTCTGCCTGCAGCTTCATACTGAAAACTCATCAAGGATATAATGAGAAACATCCTGCCTGTAGTAGCTTGAGTTTTGATCAGGCTCTTTTGACTTAGCAACAGGCTTGCTATGGGTATATTATGTTTTCTGTGGGTTTGATATTTATTTATTTTTCTTTTGGAGTGAAATAACCAAAGATTACGGCAATACTTCATCACACTCTGTGTGCACCAAGCAGCACGTTCTTTATGAGTCTGACATAAAGTTCTGCTTATCACGTCATCAGATTTTACTCCTCTTTTTCAGCCATTTAAAACAAATACTGGGAAACAGGGAGGAGAACTTTCAAAAATTTATCTTTCTAATACGAAGTTTTGTAGTTCTGTTGGTGATATGTGCATGCTGCCATGCAAAGTTGTATCAGCAATGAAGTTGTAGAAGCAATGAAAAGTCTCCAGTGGTATCTCTGGCCTGTCTTCTCTTGAGGGATTTTTTTTTGTCTTTTCTGGCAAGTTGCAGTGTTTTAGGGAAGGGTGTGCTGCAGCATCATGCTTAAGGACCCCTGTAACGCATAGCAGCAATTTCAGTTTTGATCGTTAACTGGATTCTTTATGATTCATCTCAAACACTTACCAGACACGTTTTTGGTCTTGCCTTTTAAATTCTTCTTCCAGTGGGCACAACGGTACTTTGCCTCCGTGAGCCTCCTGGGGTTCTGCTAAACGGGAGCGCGTGCGGGGAGGTTTTCGAGCTCTCCAGGGCTGTGCTGCCACCTCCTGATCAAAGCTGGCGCTTCCCCTGCTGAATTAAAGCCGTCAGGAAATTCCACCTAGCGTTGGGAGCGCTTCTGACGCAGGCAAACCCACCTTTCGGGCGCGTTCACTACTGCCCCTCCTCCAGGGGACAACTCTGGGGCCAGCGGGTCTTCTCCCCACCGCCCCCGCCCCGCCTCCGCACCGCGCGTTGCCCCGTTCCCTGTTCCCCGCGCCACGGGGCAGCCTGCACCGCGCCGGC
>VXAL01001705.1:672224-682266 GCA_013399475.1 Chauna torquata
GGGCTGCGGGGCGGCGGAGCCCCCTCCTGCCCCGGCCCGCCACCGGGCTGCCGCTCCCCGCCCGGGACGGCGCTCCCGGGCCGGAACCGGCCCATGTGCCCTTTCGGCCCCTTTCCGTGGCCTCGCGAGGGTAAGGCGGCCTGCCGACCTCGCCAGGTTATTTAAATAGGTTGGCCTTGCGTGCGCGTGTTAGAGGGATCAAAAGAAATATCAGCTTCCTTTCTCTTTCTTTTTTTTTTTTAATTGTTTCGCATGAAGACATTTGATTTCCTGTCCCCTCCTACACCTAGGAGGGGATTTTACACTAAAGATTTAAGTAATACACTTGAAATACACTTGAAAGCAACAAGTGAAACATTACCTGCACTGCTGTACTTTTGTAATGGCGAGTATTTCCCTCGCCAATACGCAATGGCTCTCTTGCATCCAAAACCAGAGCGATATTTATTCTTTTGCCCCTACCCCCACCCCGCTTATTTATTTAGACTTATTTATCTCAATAAGTGATCCATTATTGGAAATTCTTTTTAGCAATAATGCATGAATTTGCTCTTAGGTTCCTTCTAACACAGTAGTAAAGATTTAATGGTAGCATACCACGTCTCTTGCAGTATGTTTTCAGTCACTAAAGTAATGGCAAGTGGAATATGAGACAGGTGGTGGTATCTATAAACTCCGCTAATGGCCCCATCAACATATGTTTAATGTATTCTGAACTATACTTCACATCCTACTGTTGCTAGTACATTTCCTCTGCCACCTCTTCTCAACAAAGAAATTTGGAGAGGAAAGGAAACATTAATAAACCCAAAGTGTTTAATTTAAAAGCAGACATAAAGTTTAATACTGCTCATAAGAAGGCTTATTTGACAGGAGATCGGTTTACTATAGACCTCAATAATTTTGTTGCCAGCATTAGTGAAAGGCTTTGACAAAGCGAAGGCTTTTTAGATACAGTTATGGCCTTTCTGCGGCATAGGTTGTTTGTTCATGTCATGCAACAGTATCACTTTCTAATGGATTACAAAAGGCACGGGGTCGTGCAAGGACCCTGGGCAAATGTTGGGAGAATAAAAGGTCAGGCCTAGAACAGTAGGTCTTCCACTGCCTAGTGTTTTTTAAAAACATCTTCCTCTACTTAAAACGTATGTTGTGTTCTAATGCAGAAGTATATTTCAGGCTGAATTCAGATCCCCTGCTTTTGCTTTTCTGTGAGGCCACGAAGAAGCCTGCGCTGCCGTCTCACTTCCAAACTTTCAGGCTGTGAGCTTGGGGACCGGCCTTCCTGCTCTGTGTGCCTGAGGAGCCGTAGTCCCAGGCAGCGTCACTAAGTGCTTTGAGAACGCAGGTAAGAGCAATGACGGCACCCGCTGCGCTTGTGTGGTCAGTGGGTACCCAAAGCCTTGCCGATGAGTTTGGAGTGAAATCAGCGGCCTTCAGAGCACAGAGCTCCCATGAGGAATGGTAACTGCAGGGGTAATCTCATGCCTAAGTGTGCGAAGTCAACACTCCTGAGACTAGGACCAAATTCTGTCTGGTCTACCCACAAAATCCTGACTAAAATCGAGACTTAGTGTGTCAGACAAAGGCATAATTTGGATGGCACAGTTTGTAGCCGGAGCACAGAAGTTTCACTGAATGAGCTTTGTGTGAAATGGCTACTGTCTGGCAGCCTGACTTAACAGCGCTGTCTGACCTGATCATCAGAAATGTCTTTTTCCAAAGAGCTGTTTCTTGAATAACATTATAACTGCTATGTTAGTGTGCTCTTCCTGGTGATGTGCGTATCTGGTAAGGGTGATGGCCAAAATTCCCAGCCGAACTACAGTATTCATAGCATGCCTTTGGTTAGCAATATCCATTCTAAGCTGAAATCACTAAAATCGATGTATTTTCTCATACCCAGCTCAGGATACAACACCTTTTCGAAACAACAGGCACTGAATGTGATATTGGGGCAAAAAAACGGAGTCAGAACCAGCTGTAAAGCAGCAGTTCAGGTGAGATGAGGAGCGTGTGGGTACCAAACTCCAGCTAGAATTTACGTACTCAAACTCCCCTAACTAGGTATGTAATCTACCTAACATACGCTGGTAGGAACTGGCTCTTCACAGAAGGCAGCCTTTGTTTTTAGTTCCCATTAGAGTTCAGAAGGAGAAGGAGGTGGATCTTTCCCTTAACAACGTCTCCCTTGAAGTACCTGCCCAGCAGGCAAGCGCAGACCAGGATCATGTTCCTCTCCTGTTCTGCTTCCAGCATTGTGCACTAAGCTTTAGGCCGTAATTATTCTGGGTCAGAGTAGTCATAGAAGAGTGACTCATTTAAATACAGAGTTATCCCAGGAGCAGAAATGGCAATCGCATCCCACATGCACTGTGGGAAGAGACTGAGATCTAACACAAACTTGTGGGTTCTGCCTTGGGCTCGGATTTTTAAAATGCTCTGACCATGCCTAATTTCTTCAGATTGATATCCTAGTTACTAAGTACATGATTAGGGTGAAAAAGGGAGGTGAGTCTGAGAATATAAGAAATGACAGAAATAATAAGAAATACAGAAGTTCAGAAGGCTTCTACAATATGCTCTGAAGGGCTATTTGTTATTATATATGGTAACAAAATCATTCATAAAACAATAGCAATGCAGATTACTTTTTTGTTGTCAGTGCTTTGCCAGAGTCATGGTACGATTTCCAACAAAACATTTGTTAATTTTTTTTTTTCCTGTTATTACGGAGAATGAGTTCCACTCTAACAAAAAGAAGCACTTCATCTTGCACATAGTCTTAATTGATAGTCAGTGGTGCTACTCATGTATGTTAAGTTAATTTAATAAAAACGGGACTGGAATATGTAGCAATTTGCAGGACCAGGCCCTAGGAATGTTTCCTCTTTCCTCTTAATGATTAAAAAGGATTTTTCTTTAGATTCACAGGGGTGTTCCTGCCCATATTTTAGCCCGTGCAATTCTCTAATTGTTATTAAAAACCTGAGGGAAAGAGATCACCTACTAGAAACTCTTATAAGACATAGCAAGTATGCTCTCAGACATCCAAAGACTCTCTTCATCTCTCAGACTCTTTAAAAAATTAGAGAGGGCTAACACAGTTGTGAGAACTCCTCAGTGCCGTAGTGTAACTGTCGGAGCCCATTTCCCCTCTTGCTTTAGATTCTGCTTTTGCTTTGGGGTCAGTGAGGGTGAGAAGGGGTGTTGAAGATGATTTCACGTTTGTCCATTTTTGCTTTTACTTTCATGACTCCGTAGGTCTTGTCACCAGCATGTTAGACCCCGCTTTTATCAATCCAAGGTGGTAACAGTGCGGTGCCTCCCAGTGCTTTGTACATAGTGTGAACGGTCAGTGTCTTACGATGAGTCACGATGGAAGCAGGTGGGACAAGATTTTAGCTTATTGCTAATAAAGCAGAGTCAGGTCTCCTCTGACTCTTCCGGCTCTGTGTTTGAGATGATGTTTATAAGGGACACAAGCCAACAGAGGAAGGGTTTGTAACTACTAAAGAATATACAGAACACGTACATACTCAGTAAAGACCAAGGCCAAGATTCTCAGCTGCAGGAGCACAGCTTAGTGAAACTTTCCTAGCTTAGCTGTATATAGTTGCTGCTTTACCTCCATGTGAAAGGTCAGATTTGTGCCAGCTGTGGCATTGTTCCCAATTGGGAATGATGGCCAGATTTGTGCCATCATTCCCAGTTTTTCCTTCCCCTACGTCTTCCCATGTCCTGTTACTTTTTCTGTAAAATCCATGGTCTGAAATAAAATGTTGCTTCTTTCACTGGATTATATTTTCATTTTATGTATAAATAACTTTATCTACTTGCTCATCTTTTTTTATCTCTGTATTAATTCCTAGTCAGGTGCTAATATTTATCTCAGTTGTATGCTTGCAATATTGGACTTTATACGCAATCTTGCTGAGCCTCAGCTTGCAGTATAGTATTGCGGTTTGTTTCCTTGGGTTTGTTTGTGACTCTCACAGCCACCCATTGATACTAAAGCAGAGATGGTTAACAAATACACGCTGGGAAAATCAGTTGATCTTCCGTTTACTGAAGGCCTGATGGAGAGCTGTACTGCAGTAGCTAATGCAAAGTTCTGGTTAAATATTGTCCTACCGTTTGCACTATACCGTCTGTTGTTTTTACACTGAAGGCTTAGCAGAGGTTGGAGGCAGTATTGACTTTGTAATTAAACTATTTTAACTTCAGGATTTTGTAATCACTGTACTTAAACCATCTGTTATGGTACATGGGTGACTTCCCCACCCCCACTCCGCCCCTCCTCTCCGAGAGCAAAACCCCATAATGTTTTTAATTGCAAAGCAGTAGGCTTCGCAGCCTCTCTTATGATGGGGGTAGTGAGGGAAAACGAGGGTAATTTCCTTTTTCTAAGACAACGTGCAAAATCTCACGGAGCTTCAGTCACTGCGAGGGGAGGTGCACGTAGGACTTCCACTCCTGGCTCCTCCTGTCCCCTGGTCCCAGAAGCAAAGGAGCCGGCTTCTTAGTGGGACATCTCCCTGTCCTGGCTGAGCTCTACTGCTCCTTCCTCAGGGCAGAGCCTGGTGAGTGGGGCCACTCACGCGGGGAACCACTGAGCTCCTTGTGCTTAGGGAAAGGAAATGGAAGAAAGCGTTAAGGCAGAAGGCAGAGCAGCAGCAGGCCTTGTGAAGCTACCTGTCTGACCGACCTGGGTATCTCCCCCACTGACCAGGACATCCAGTACCTTGTTTCTGAAGTTCCTGATGCTGTTCAAACAGTAACATCACTGCCTGTATTAACCTGGGCAAATCACTTAGGATTTGCCTCAATCTGCAGATTGCACTAAATCAGTGTGGGGAAAGGCACTGCCAGCCTTCCTGGGGCTGGGACAATTTGGCACTGCCAGAGAAATGAGCTGGACTAGTACTAGCACCTGGCAACAGCAAGTTCTGGACTTACACAAGTGTAATGAAGTCAATGCAAAGAAGGTGATCTTAGCTGAAACAGTTCTGATAGGAATACTGCTAGGTATTAAAACCGGGGTTCTTTCTCTGCATCTGTAAAATGAATTAACAGTATGTCTTCGTTTCTCCCACTTGTGTGGGATTCTTTTGTTTCGTTTTGTTTCGCCATGTTTGTTTGCTGTGCAGTTTCAGCAGAACAACTAAATGCATATTGAATGTGTACTGAGATAAAGTAGGGGCTTTCCAATTTTACAAATACAAAGATAATCAGATGTCTGGATTCTTGATTCCTGGTTTGCTGCTCTGAATTTAAATGACTAGATCAGAGATCTTTTTGCACCCATTACGTAAAAATATCTTTTCATTTTGCTTCATCTTGCCTTAGTTTTGTGCATTCACCTACATTTTCCTATTGGTGGTCAGTTGGGTAGACCTCCTTTGACCAATGTATGAGAGAAATGTACTCTCACATCTTGTCATATAAACCTGAAGTATTTTTTAAAAAAAGAGACAAAGAGACAGAGAGAGAGTTAGAGATACAAGCGGTAGGGAATCTTCCCAGTTGTACTGAATAGAATTCACTTTTTTCCTTCTTCTTTTGGTTTGCCGAACAAAGAAGAAATTTCTGCCATAACAGATAAAAGTGCTAAAATGAGACAGCAAATTCCCTACATACCTGAATATCAGATCCAACTGTTCTCCCACGTATTGGGCCAGCCACACATGTTACATAGACCTACGCTTTGATCTCAGTCCAAGTTTGTTTGGCTTTATAGCTTCTGAAGCTCTTTTGGAGGACAGCAGATAAAACAGTGCTCAAGAGAGACTGATTTTTGCTGTTAAGCAGTGCAGGCACACTAAGAATTCATTTGCACATGCAGATAGAGGGCTGGCCACCCTCTGGTGTGTCTTACATGGCCAACCTCACCGACTCACTTTGTAAAACTTCCTCAGGAAGACGAAAACTTCGTCAGAGTTTCTGCAGCTGAAAGAAAATTGGTCAGTGCAGCATAATTATAGATATGAGAAATTCTGTCTAATTTAATCCCATATGACATCAATAACCACTGTGAGTTCTCCACTGGCTACAATTCCTTACAAGCCAGTTTAACATCCTTTATGTGTGCCCTAATGAGGCTGGAATCAATGACACTGGGTTTCACCAGTTTCTTTTCCCCTTGTAAAGAAAGGGCATGTTTCTATTTATTTCCTTTTCAAAACAAGGACCCTTGTACCGTGCTGTAATTTTTTGTGAAAAAGCACAGTGTTTTAATGAACGCTGCTGTAGGCCAGTGACGGGAAGCAAGAACAGCCCAACCCACCCATGCCCATTCTGTGAATTTTGTTTGTATCTCTATGGCTCTTCAACAGGTCCATGTCTGGTAAAGCCACTTCATTAATGCCAATAAGCCGGAACTGCTGAGTGTGCAACACTTTAGAAAAACTGTTTGCTTAATTGAGAAACTAAATGGAGATATAGAAGCCTTAACTTATCGTTTTAATTGTCAATAAGCTGACAGAATCAAAGCTAGCATTTTTAGGCTTTAGACCTACAGTTGCATGATTTTTTGCATGTTTTAACATGTTGCTGTGCTCAGCCTTGCAAGGGCAAAGATCTGTTTCTTTAAAGGCGGATAAGTGTTACTATAGAAATAAATTTTCTATAAATTAGACACCTGGATATTTTTTAGAAGGTATCTTCTATTACTTAGAGGATTAAGGATTAGATCCTCATATGTATCAGCAGCTCTCTGCACCCATTGGGGTTAATAAAGTTAGGCTCCAAAGTCTATTCTCAAAAACGCTTGGGCACTTTTTAGCTTCTCTCTCTTGTCACCTTGCAGTTTAGGCCCCAGGACATGCAACGTGTAGCCAGATGTGGATAAAACACACTTTCTCCGGTGCACACTGTCTGGACATGATCCCGTTTCAGCTCAGGTGCTGTGTGATGCCCAGATCGATCTGCCCTGCTGAACGGCTGTGTGTTTCTTTGAGGCTGGTGTAATGTTCATTGACTGTGCTGTTGCAGGGCTGCAGCCAGCCTGGGGCTGGGGTTCGCAGTGTGTCCCGAGCAGGTGGCCACACATCTCGCCCTGACCTCTGTGACAGCACTGAGACCTCCCAGAGCCCACAACCACAAAGGGAATAAAGATTTTCATGTACTCTGCTGCGTAACTACCGCATGTCCTGCTGCCAACCAGATATCTGAACCTCAACTGAAGGGTCTGGGATCCCATATGACGCACGGAGAGGCTTGTGTTTCACCTGGGAAGCCTATGAGCCACAACTGTAAGAATCTGTGTGACTAACAAGTGCTAACCAAAAGAATTTGCTGAGCAAAATTACCACTCAGGGACAGCTACCTGCCAAACTTTATTGCCTGGGAGGTAAAGAGAGAGGGCTACAGTTCCAGGCCTAAATAGTTCAGCTTTGCTTGTGTCCAAGTTGTCCAGGACTTGGGGGCATAGCACTTACTGGTGATAAGTCATGCCTTGACGGCAGAAGTAGTGCACCTCATTCCCAACTCCTTGAAGAGACCTGTGAGGATATCCTGGGAAAGCTAAAGGGCTGGGGAATAAATTCTAGTTCACGTCAGTGAAGTAGAGCATGTGTACACCCTGGAGTGGATGAACTTTTGCTTTATACCATTTTCCTGCAGACGGAATTGCTTGGCTCCAGGGTGAAACCAGGGTGTACTCCAGCAGTTATACGGTGTATAATGAGGAGAAGAAGACCACTCTGCAAAGCAGAGGGGCAAACCAATCTGACAATACAGATAAGTTGTTGGTTTCTTCAGCTGGCGTTGTTCCACCTCATGTAAACTTTAGCTTGAGCAAGACCAGAGATCTGATTTTCTTCCAAGCGAGCACACAACATGATCTTAGTATAGGTAACTTCCTATATTCTAATCGTCTTTTAAAATTCCCCATACTATCAATTATACAATAATGACTATTTTGGTAGTTTCAGGAATGGAATTGAAAGAGAACTGTTACATCTGAGGCACTGAAGGTAGTCCTTCAGCTCTTTTTTCAAGAGCCAGAAGTTGGATAGCTGCTATCTTAGCCATGTCTGCAGATGCGCCATTTAGTCTCTAAAATTAATGTAATTACCAAGAACTGAAGGTTGGGGGCTGTCATACTCCTTGTGTGTAGAGAAGGACAGTTTCAGTTTATCAGGCAGTGGATGGCACACCTACTTGTGAAAAACGTGTGAGGATGCTTTACATTGGGGCCAGCTTTTGAAGGCTGATCACACTGAAGATAAAGCTTGGCAAAGACCCTGTTAGAGACAAAGGAAGGGCTGTTTATTGTCCACCCTTGTATTCTATAAACTTGGTATTTTTGCTGTAGTATAGATATTCTAAAACATGTTATTTTAATTAATTAAATTTTGAGTGATTTCCATGTATCTTGATGAGAAATAGGTGACTAATTAATAAAGTCAGCTTCTGAACAAAGCTGAATGACACAAGTATTAAATATGATAAGAATAAAAAAGATGTATACTATCAAACTCTAAATGTAGAATTTCACTGTATGTCTCTTTCTACTGTAGCAACCAGGGCACAAGGGCAGTATGAACATGTGGCCCTTTATTTGATCAAGGATAATAATCAACCAAGCCAAAAGGGAGGGAAGTAGATTTTCCTAGTCCAACCGCTAATATAATCTTCTACATGTTTCCAATTGTATAACCATTGCTACATGCAGCATTGTTAAATGGGAAGAAAACTGTGCAAATAACAAAGAATCCAAAATATGGAGAAGTGGTATCTGGTGCCACTAATTATGTAATGGGCGTGATCGCCTGTCTCCCTCCATTTCAGATCCCAGCCCTGCTTTTCTCCTGCTTTCCCTGCTCATGTCTCTGTTGGCAGGCTCAGGTCCTGGTGAGAATTAATTCTGCTGAGCCTTGTAATTGCTACAAATGTCTGGTGACCATGGAAGCAGCATAGTTTGTGACAGGATATCCTGCTTACCTGGTCTTTCGCCATCCCGGCAATGGTGATTATCTGAGGTCTAATCCTTAGCGATGCTGCAGCATCGCTCCAGAGGTTATAGATACCTATAGTCCTTTCATTAAGGACATCATTCTCATCTTGAGGTGTGGAAAATGCACCTGTTTTCCAGCAGAGCATCTTTAGCTAATGACCACGCAGACATGTCAAGACAGCCGGTGACCAGTTGTCCTCCTCCCTGAAGTCCCCATTAGAATCAGTGTAAAGACTTCCAAATACTGCTTTGCAGGCACCAATTCTTTTCCATTCTCCAGCTGCATCTTCCAGCCAGGTGCCAAAGCACCCTGTGCTTCTTTAGAAATATGCTGAGCTGCTCTGAAAACATTAGAGGATGTTTAATTTATCTGGGATTCCAGAGGTACTGAATATCGTAAGAAGGAAGCATTCAACATAACTCACATGACCAAAAATATTTGTGGGAGCTGTGAAGAGGTTCAGTAGCTCTCTGACTTCCTTAAAATGAGGGTGATTTCTGGTCACCATGAATGGCTGGCATTGAGACTCTGAGCAGAGCTCTTCTTTCTCTCTAGGACATAGATGGATGGAGCATGCCTCTTATTATAATGTCAGCCAGAAAGAAGATGCGCTCAAGACCAACCTGGAAAATTGTTTTTCTCCCTCTGTTTTTTCAGATTCATAGAACTGATTGCTAATTTTTAAACTCCCAAAGGAAATCTACTTTTTTTCCCCATGTTCATTTCATTTTGTTGAAATTAAAAACCAAAAAGCCAGTTTTAAAAGCAGAATTTTTCTGACTGAAAGTTTTCCACGAGGTATTTATAACAGAACAAAATAGGAGATTTTCTGCCCAGTTCTCTACTGTCTACATGCAATGACCATGTAATGGTAATATACAAACTTTGGATTTTATTTTATTTTGTTTTATTTTTTATTTTTTGCTGCTAGGTTATGTTGATAATGAACTGTAATTTATAACAGTCTGATACTTCATGGTACTCTGAGTTTTGCAGCCATCATGAGAATTGGTACATTTAATGACAGACTATTGTTTCTTATCTCAGATGAAGTGCAGATAAAGTAGTTTATGCCCCCCCCC